>JAQZBX010026642.1:0-28826 GCA_029593785.1 Cabassous unicinctus | reverse complement strand
GTGGGGCTCAACACCCTACTGACATGGCCCAGTCAACGCCCTAATCATAACTTAGTCAGGCTCAGATTAACAGATCAGATTACAAGCATGATCCAATTATATTTTTGGAATTCATAATTACATCAAACTGCCAAACGGCCACACCTGGTTACTAGTGAGCAATCATTCATTTGCAAAAAGATTTGAGTGCCTAGTATCTGCTGTGAACTAGGATAAATGTTGGTTATAAAGAATAAACAAGGTAGAGAAATGTAATGTGAGTCCCTGCCCTCGTGGGGTTCATATTATTTCAGGAATGGGGTACAACAATAAACAACAATAAAAATCATCTTTACCAATTTTAATAAGTACTATGCAAGGAATTAAAGTGTGATGTGACAGAAAAAAAATGGGCATGGCTTAAACTTTAGATAGGGGCAATAGGAAAGCTGAGGAGGTGACATTTAATAAAGAAGAATCAGCATGCAAAGAGAGCAGGAAAGAACATTCTACACAATTGGAACTGTAAATGTGAAGTCTTGGAGCAAGGAGGAGCTTGTCACATGCTTGGAATGTTCAGGTTTGTGTGCCAGACCACAAAATGGCACGGAATGAAGCCAGAAAGATAGATCAGAGCCCATCATGCAGGACATTTTAGGCCATAGAAAGTTTTAGGAAGCTGTTGAATCATTTTAAGAAAAAAGTGGCATGACCTGATTTACATTTAAAAGATCTGATTGCTCTGTGGGAAATAAATCAGAGGGGAGCAAGGGAGACAAAATGGATGGCTTGGACTAGCATAATGGCATTGGAGATGGAAAGAAGTGGATGTAAAGTACATTTTGTAGGTAGAATCTAAATAGCATGATGAAGCATTGGAAATGAGGAAATGAAGGAAAGGCAGAATCCAGGATGGTAATAGGGCCATTTACTGAGATGGGGAAAACCCAGGTCTGTTTTGAGCATGTTAATTTTAAAGTCTTTGAGGAATAGAGTGATTAACCATCCCAGTTTGCCCAGGACTTTCCTAGTTTTAGCACTGCAGGGTCCATGTCTTGGGAAAAACCCTCAGTCTTGTGCAAACCTGGATGGTTGGTCACTCTATGGAGGCACCTAAGTGCATCAAATAGGCACATGAAAAGGAGAGTCTGGAGATCAGAGAACAATGTCTGAGTTCTTTAGAATTGTCAATAAATGGCAATTATTTCTATTTTAGATGAGATATTTGTTGAACTGTTTAATAAGTGTCAGAAGCCCCTTAAAATCTAGTAACTCTGTGATAGGCTAAAATTAGGCCCTTAATAAAGAGCATGTGTAGTAGAACATGTAGGCCTCAGTATTTAAAGCTGCAGTATTGTTCCTTGGAGAGCTTAACATAGCAAACCATGCAGGAGCCAGTAAGCCAGAAGGTGGGTCTAGAGGAGGAGTCCAGAGGCCACAGCAGAACCAAGGGGAGGAGGATAAATCTCCAAAACGGCTAATGTTATTCCTGGCTTCTCAGCAGATTCATCGGCTTTTGAAATCATCTTACTAGGTCCTGTTCCTTTAAACTCCAATTAACAGGTGGATTTCATCTAGGATCTTTGCCTTATGGCTGAAAATGCCTTAAATATTAACATTTCCAAGATGAAGAATTATTTCTTTAAAGATATCTTTATTATGACTCTTCCTTTCTGAATTTTTTGCATTTGGTGTTTGAGCCCATAGCATTGCCTGGTTAGTTCAGATACTACCAATGAGCAATTTTCTTCCTCTTTTACCTATGGATGATTTTTGGAGATAATCACTTCCTGATCACAGGGCATCTATTGTGCACTGGAAATGAGTCATCCCCTGTCTGTCTGTAGTGCCTATTTATGTCCTTTCCTTTAGCAAATCCTGAATTGGTTTCTGTACTTATACCCATTTTATTGCCCTTCCCAAGAACTTTAAGTGGGGTCAAGTGCATAGTGAAAATTACCAAATGGATGAGTAATGGCAGTTTTTTCCTCCACCAATTGCGGCATCTTTGAGGAGAGAAGCAAATTTAAAAACAAAATGTAATGATTCTTTTATTTTTAAAAATCAAATACAAATGATTAGTAGGTGGTTGATGGTTAGAGAGAGGAAGACTTAGTAGTAAAGGACACCAAAATGAAGATCCCATCAAGTTTTTCTTTCTACCTACTGCTGCTGCTTTTATTTAATGTTTTGAATAGGTAATACTTTTTCACATATCTGGAAGAGAAAACATAAAAAGCCACACAGTAAAAAGGCTCCTTCCCACTCCATCTGCCATCTCCAGCTCTGAGGTCTCTCATCCCCAAATAACTATTGTTATTAATGTCTGTTGTGTCCTTCTGGAGTTTCTTTACTTATAACAAGCAAGTCTCCAGTATATTCTTGGGTTAGCCCTTTTAGAAAAACTAACAGTACGTACAATTGTGTATCCTTCTTTCACTTTGTATATTCTGGAGAGCTTTTTATGTCAAGATATAGAAAGCTAGCTTCTCATTTTTTTATTCCTTGATACCACCATGGCATTCCTGTTTACAAACAGGCAGCACTGATAGTAACCTCAGGTTCAACTAGTTTGGTAGCTCAATTAATACTTAGTATGCCTGACTCTGTGCCAGGAATCTTTACATGTGATAACTAATAAAAAGCAATCCTCATCCTGCATATTAGGAAAACAAGGTTCAGAAATTTACATAATTTTCCATGTTAAAAATAGCTGGCAAATTTTGAAGCTGGTTATCTGAACTCATGTCCTCTAGTTTCAAGGCTAATACTAATCTGCACTGCCCTGCTTAAAAATATGCTTTGTATGCTGATCTTCATTATAGACTTTCCATGTTGTCTCACCAACTAGTTAGTTCAAATAGTTAGACTTGTTCTACAAATAGTATCTCCCTCAATAAGGGGTAGAGATACTTAGAGACAGAAAAATCTTAGACAAACTTTAGTGAATAAAGCTAAAGAGTAATAGATTTCCATCACTCACTCTGTAGGAGAAGGATGTCAGTTTTACCTCTTTCCTTGAAAGACAGCCTGTTTATTGGGATGATTACAGAGAATGATTTTATTTATGAATTTCAGTGGTTTACTGTAAAAGAATACATGGAGCATTGACATGGAGAGGAAGTAGAACAGGTGTGGCTGAAAAGGCACTTAAGTTTGGCAGTTCTTTCCCCAGACAACTTTCTGACCAAAGCCCAGAGAGAAACCAACCTGGACTGGCAACTCAACAGTTCTGTCTCTTGGGGGCTATTATTCCGGACCTTAATGATTTGGATCACTTAAATAGGAATCCAGGAGTTTTGGTATTGCAAACTTGTCAAGCTCACAACAAATCATATAAAATTGTGTTCTGTGGACAGTCCCCTCTTGATCAACCTCTAAGTTTCACCCCTTCTGATGCCATAATAATGGAGGAGCAAAAAGTAAGGGGAATTATCTTTTTGGGGTTTATCCCCTTAGATTTATCCTTAAAAATCTGACAACCCATTCATACTCTGGATAGCATTTTGCTGTTTCATATTACTCCACATGGCCTCGTTTTCTCCATTCACATAACAAAAATCAGAAGTTAGATCTATCTTGTGCACCACAGATGACCACTAACATGCCACTAACATTGGGGAGGAGGAAGGAAGTACTTCAGGAAACAAAGAGCCATTGAATTCAGAGGAGAAAACTGATTCTTAGCAGTAAGTGGCTGAAGAATAGCAAAGTCTGATGTATTTCTGCCCCTTTGAGTTGGGGTATCTATCTAGCAGACCTTACCTCTCGACTCAGTTTCCTTCATGAAGACTGACTTTACAGGCACCCTCTAGCTTCTCTCCAGGGCCTGTGAATAGAGATGGTGCATAGCCCTACCACTAACCCTGCTTCCTCAGGCAGCCTGTCTTCCTGTCCAAGTCTCATTTGAGGATGAGTACTTCGGGAATTTGAGTTTGTACAATGTCTTATCCTTAAAGCCATTGAACCTTTGTCTCTCTTTGGGAACTGCTTTGGGTAATGATTTTAAGATTGAAATCCTGGAATATTTAGAATGAAAGACAAGTGTATTCATTGTATATATACCTTAATTCTCATCTAGCATCTGTGGAAGATACTTTTCTATAATGGCATTAATCATTCTAACTTGCTTTTTGGTCACTCTTTCCTTTTTCTTTTAGGATTAAATTTAACTTTTCTAGAATCCAGTGAATATACAAAAAATAAATAAAATCACAAAATTGCATCAGAAAGAAGCCAATAATAATTAAATGTGGCATTTTCTGAAGTACTTTCAATAGAATATAAGTCCCAATGAGATACTGCACATAAAACTTTACTTCAACGTTTTCTTAACTTGCTAGATTGCGTTTTTTTCTCTATCACATATTAAAGTCCCATGGAATACATTTTGATAGGGATTTTTTTTTTTTCATGGAGAAATGTGTCATGACAAAGAAAATGTTTAAGGAATGATTGGGCTAGCACATGAAAGGTTGTTGGGATTACTTAACCAACACTTACAAGTCTTCTACAGAAAGAGATGATCTTTTTTTCTATTGAGAAGAGAAATGATTTTGTAGCTTCTGGAATTTATATGAAAGCTGTTAAAAATTGGAATCGTTTTTGCATATAAACCTGGATTGATCGGTAGTGGGGATGATAATGTGTTGGGTATTATGAGAATTTAAAGAAATATGTGATGTGAAATCTGTCCTCAAAAAACTTTGAATTTATTTGGGCAGACAGGGCTGAAACACAGAAAATAGTTAAGGCCCAGATAATGACATATAGAAGTTCAGAGAAAAGGGAGATCAGTAGGGACTTAGCAGTGGTTCTCAACTGGGATGGGGGTAAGGTAGCAAAAGAATAACTGGGAAGCTATATATATATCCAAGCCATTTCCTTTTCTTTTTCCTGCAGAGTCAGACAGTACTCTTGGGCATGTGCACTTTGATAAAAGATACCCATATGATTATGCCATGTGCTATTTCTCACTACTTCCTGAGTGAAAACCATTGGACCAAAGTGAAAGGGGGAGGCTGTGAGTAGTAGATATAAAGCACATTGATGCAGAACACACAATAGAGAGACAAGCAAGCCAAGCAGAATTTGGTCAGGATGGATGGATGGATGGATGGAGAGAGAAAAGGGTGGGGGTGGGAAGGGGCAGGGGAGAGAGAGAGAGGAAGCTATTTAAATTTTATGTATAACATGACCTCTTGGAAATAATGCTTAGAGCTGGGTGATACAGCAGAGGTATATAGAATAGCTCAGTGGACCAAAATTATGGAAATTTTAGTGGGATGGAACCTCGTAACTCCAACCAATTTGTTGTATTCGTAGGAAATTGAGGATTCTGAGAACTTAAATATTTTGCCTACAATAATCTAGTTTACGTCAGATGTATCAGTAAACTAGTATATAATCCAAGCATGTAATGAAGATGACCTTGGTCAAAGTACGTGTTGTAGATATAATAATGAAAATCCAGATATAATAGATGTTTCCAAAGAAACACCTATAGGTCGTGATCACCCATTGGTTTTTTGAGAACGAAGAAGGAATTAAAGAGGAGACTCCTTACAATTTAGGCATTGCAGACTCCTCAAGAAAACTTTACAAACACCTTTTTAAACTTGGATCTATCCTTTGGGAAACTTTCTGAAAAGAAAATTGGCATGTGCTTTATATAGCATTTTTTAAATGACTTTCCTTTTTCTAATTACTGTTGCATTCTAGTATTATAATCCTTTGATGCTTCAAGATATTTTTTTGCCTGCTAAAAATATTGATGTGTTTTGATGCTTGTCTGAGAAAGGAACAATAATTAATCTCATGTTTTTCAGGTAACTAAGCAAGACAAGAACCTCATAAAGCCTCTTTACGACCGATACAGAATTATCAAGCAAATCTTGTCAACACCTTCCCTTATCCCAACAATTGTAAGTCAGGATGCTTGCATTAACTAGAAACCCATCCTGGTGCTTTGTACTAATGTTTAGTTAGGGAGGAAGCATTATGAGAGTTATGAAGGAGCCATCTTGGCAGTGTATGCTGCTAACAAGCCATTTATTATTTCACAAAATTGAAATGTGGCTGATAATTAGAACTATTGTAAAATAGGAATATATAGCACTTATATTTTTGAAGTCAGTTTTTTTAAACAAAATTATTTATTGAAATATACATACAGAAAAGTGCCCAAATTGTAAACCTACAGCTCAACCAATTTTCACGAAGTGAACTGATCCATAACTAGGACTCATAGCAAGAAATAGAACATTACCAGCACCCTAGAAATCCCCCTCAAACCTCTCTCACACCCCAAAGGTAATTGCTATATTGACTTCTGACACCATAAATTAGTTTTGGATAATCAATTCCATCCATTACCACATATTTACAATTGACCTTATTAAACATACTACATGCATCCAGCATCAGCTCCCCCTTCTCAATCATATTTCGTCTCCCACTAACTTACACTCCATAGTCCAACACCATAAGTCTACCCATTGTATTTAGATCATATCAATGAGACCATACAATAGGTCGTCCTTTTGTGTCTGGCTTATTTCATTCAACATAATATTCTCAAGGTTCCTCCATGTTGTCATGTGTTTCCCTAATTCATTTCTTCTTACAGCTGAACAGTATTCTGCTGTTAACATTCTTGTACACATCTTCTGGTGACAATATATTTATTACAGGAAACTTCCTTTTTGACTTAAATAGGCTAGAATTAGCTTTTGTTGCTTTCAGCTAAGACCTCTAAAACTCATAGTGGTTACTGCTACAGAGTTGAAGTCTGTTTTAACACTTGGTTTCATGCTTGAGTGGGGAGAAGAGACAATGGATTTCAGTTTGGTGATGTCTAATTTACAACCCACGTAGACAAAACAGAGCCTTTCTATTTGCATGTTGGTTCATTTTTCTTCTTTAATAAAAATCGACATTATGTTCTTTGACATAATGCAACATTTTTTGGTAATATTTGGTCATCAATATAGAATATTTGAATAGATTTATTTCAACAGAAAATAGTCAGACTACTTTAAAAAATAATGATTCACAGGAATATAGAACTACAAAAGCACCACAAAAATATCTAAACAGTCACTTGCTCAAGATATCAATATAAAAAGGATGAAATATTAACAAATCTAAATTGAAGTATATTTGAATACACATATATGTCAATATATTGAAGGCATTAAAGCACAATGATTAATAGTCTTTGAAATTCCTTCATAAAGAAAGTATAATCTAAAATGGAATATGATTTTCAGATTTCCTTGCAAGAAAATCTTTTGTTTGTGATTAGAATAATCAGAAAAGGTTAAGGAGTAATTCTACTTTGCTTTGGCCTTCATAGAGTTCTTCCCCAAATTTGTCAATTTGCTAAGAATCCTCTGTATCTGAATGTGGTCCACATCTGGACCTGATTTAGGTTATTTCTGGATGACAAATGGTGTCCATCTCATCTTAACCTATATCACTAGCATAAACCTGAGAACCAGAAGGTCCAGGTCAAAGGGAGGGATCACTTGGCAGTGTGGCCTGGAAATGGACCAGATCTTGAATGGCTATGCCTTCTTCGGCTCAATGTACATAGATAAACTTGGTGAACTTAGCCCAGCATGGATGCCTCTTTTGCTCCTTAACTTCTATAGGTATTTTAAGGCGACTAAGGAAGCATTCCTCTTGGTTGCTTCCTGCTCAGTCCTCAGTAAGAATAGGAGATCACCTGCTGGTTTTTAAGGTGTCCCCCTTCCTGAATCTTCAAGAGGCACTTAGCATTTTGTGACTTTCTGTATTTAACTCTGCCTGTGATAAGCAGGAGGAAGAGGACTCTGATGAAGACTATCCACAAGGAAGCCAACAGTCTTCTTTGCCAGATCCAGCATCTCACCTTCTCGGTGGCGACCACCTTATGTACTCTAGTGAGACTGAGCCTGTTAGGGCCCTGCTACCAGACGAAAAGAAAGAAGTCAAACAACCAGCCCTCTCCATGTCCAATTTACATGAGGCCACCATGTGAGTATGAATTCTAAATGTGGAATCTCCTAACTTCTTCTGGTCTGGGTTACCTTATGTGTGCATATGAAGTTCAGAAGAGATATTAGACTCTCAAAAAAAAGTGCTGACCACTAAAGAGTAGTCTTAAAAGCATAAACTGGTTGTCCTCTTAACTGGAGAATTGAGAAGATCAAAGTCATGAGGAGCCAAGGTTCCCAATAAAGTTTTAAACATGCCATAAATGCTGAAGCTCAATTTGCTCTGGTTACACTTCTTTTCAGGAGGGTCTGCCCCCAGTCTAACTCTTAGTAGTGTGTTAGGCAGAAATGGCCCTGGAAAATGCTGGACCAAAAGGAGTTGGGATCCTGTGTGGGTCAACAGTTGCTAAGGCTTTTATCTTAATCTGTTCCATTTAGATAAAATAGTATCTCCAGACTGGGAATCCCCTTGACCTTAAGCAAATGAGCTGTTCTTTGTTTCCTAATGGCCTCTCAATCATGCCATTAGTATTAGGATTATTGTAATTGTTATCATTATTCACTGACTGGCATTCCTCTTGATCATTTGGCTGCCTTTGGTTTGTATAGTGTAGCCTAGATTATGAGATTTTCTTTAACATGTATTATATAGTGTAGTGAGTTTATACCCTAAGGTAGGGATGGAATCCACACAAATATGTGAGGTGAGACCAAGGTCTAAGATGAGATTTTGATGTGCCTGTAGAATTAGCTGGTACCTTCATTTCACTTCACATAACAATAACTTGTTTTGGAGCTTTTATCTTCAGTAAATTTAATTTTCTCATTATGTAAGAGAAAATCCTTATTTCCTTTTGTGTATGTGTGTGTATTCTAAAGTAGTGGTTTCTAACTTTTATGTGGTGTTGGACTTTTTTTGGAAAGCAATGGAATCTTTTCTTAGAAAATGCCTATGGATAATTGCAGAGAGTTCACAGAGTCCCTGAAACACGTACACATGTTCCTCAGATTAAAAATTCCTGTTCTAAGTATATGATTGTTCTTTCCCATCCTAGGAGAATGAAGTGAGTAGAATTTGAAAGGTAACTATACCTTTCTTCTGGGCCTTAGTTTTATTCCCAAGGGTATCACCATTCTCTGCTTTAGTTTCCCTGCTGCTAAACCAAATACCATAAATACCTCTGGCTTTCAGAGGCTAGAAAGCTTGCTTGCTCCCAGGGCTGGTATCTTCCGGCTGGACATCCATTTTTGGATTCCTTGTTTTTTCCATCACATGGCAATGGACATGGTGTCTTCTCCTTTCTCTTCTGGCTTCTGCTGATTTCCAGCTTTTGGCTGTTCCCCATGGCTTCTTTCTGTGGCCTTCTCTAAAAGGCCCCCATTAATAGGATTAAGACCCATCCTGATTCAGTTGAGCCACACTCTAATGAAGGTTTACATCCATCCATAGTAATGGATTAAGAACATGTTTTGCTGGGGTACATAACTACAAGCCACCACACTCCCCTTTCCCTAGGTTAAAGGGTAGAATTTTCTTTAAAGTCTCTTCTTCTTGTGTCTCTTATGTTCAGTTTCTCATGATTCAGTTTATGATTATTTCTTCAAAATGCCTGTACCTCTTATCTCTTCATACCGCCGTTACTCTCACAACTTCTTACAATGGACTCAAACTAGTCTCCTTGCCTCCTGTCTGTCCTTTCTCTTTTTCCTACAACATTGGTTTCATAAGATAACTTCTGCTGATTATGTGTTCCTGGACTATGATCAGGCTCTACATGTGCTGTACTTATTCAAAAGAGACTCTTTATGGAGAACACTTTAGACTCTTCCTAATAAGCTTTTGCTGAACCGATAAATCTGTTCATCATGATGTCTCAATTAGGCCAGAGCTTGGTAATGACAAATTTCTATTTTACCTGTTATAGGCCTGTACTTCTTGACCATCTCCGAGAAACTAGGGCTGACAAGAAGAGACTTCGGAAAGCCTTAAGAGAATTTGAAGAACAGTTTTTTAAACAAACAGGAAGGTAAATGTGAGAAGAGATCATTTTAAGCTAATATTTTCTAGAGAATTATTGTTAATAAAAAGCTCCAGTTTTTCTGCGTGAATGGGGAGTTTATACAAGGTGTTAATAATTATCATACTGACATGGACCAGGATTTGTCCAATGCAGAATTCTGATAGTACCATTACTAGGGATGCTTTGTGGGAGGCTGGAGATGTCAAATATTACATTAACTTTCTTTTTTAAAAAAGAGAAGTATGCCAAAATTTCCCTAACTACATAATCTCATTATTTATCTAAACCTTTAAAAACAAAAATCTACTTGATTTTTCAGCCTATGTATCAGTTTTTAATTACTTAGTTCTACAAGTTATTCCCTAGCTTATCAAATTATAATACCTTTTTTAAAAAAAAAAATCTCCTTTAAACTATAGGATCTGTCCCTAATTACTTTATTTCAAAGATGGGAACAAAAACTCATATATTCTTTCTATCCCTTAAATGAATGTTGAGGTATCTTCTCTACTGCCAACCAAGTCTCATTATACATTCCATTAGTTTCCTCTTATTTTGGTGTATCAGCAACAAAATAATCTACTTCTGGAATTAACTTGGTCTGAGACCAGAAACAAATCACTTAGTTATCTTGTACCTCAGTTTCCTCCTTTGCAAGATGAAATAGACTCCAGGGGATATTTTGTGGGAATCTATAGCCTTCATGTATAATGTCAATCTAAAAAGGGGGTAGGGGGTGTAACTTTCCCAAAGTCAAAAGTTAAGTGGCAGAGATGAGATAAAAATCTCCCATTGGATTTTAGAGCATAAGCATTGGAGTCAATACTAAACCGGCTCCGTGGTCTTCCTTTTCATCTAAATAGTATCTGCCTTTCCTCAATCGCTTTCATTTGGGTAGCTTGAGGATGGATTATTCTCCAAAGGCACTTTGAAAGTTTTGTACTCACCTCTTAGTCATTGACAGTGTTCTCATTTCACTTTCCTGGGCTGTTCACTAGGACTGGACCTATTAAGTCAGGAGCTTTTTACATTCAGCAAGACATATGTAACCTACCTAGTTTTCAACCTGGAATCTTCTTTTCCAGTTGACTGCTACCAGTCTAACTTACTTACCTTGTAGAGGGAAATAGCATGATTTAAGATTTAAGTGGCTAGCTTTGTGATTTTTGGCCAGTAACTTCATTTCTCTAAATCTGTTTCCTCAACTGCAAAATATTAACTACTTTATAGGATGGCTGTGAGGGACTACTAGGCATACAGTATGTAAAGTGTCTGACATAGGACAGAAAATCAAGTAATAGTTTTTTTTATGGCACTTGTCATTCTGCTGGTATTAACTAATCTCATGAAAATGCTATGGGTCTGCTAAATTCAGAATATAAAACATGATTTCTTGTGTGTCTCTTTTTCCATATCTTTATTCTTTCTTTTACCATACTTTTATTCAAATTTCTTTGCAAAACATTGCTTGGAATAGTGACTTTGTACTGTCTACTATACTGTTTTGGGTATATATGTGACTTGCATTAAAGTTTCTGATCTCTGCTTCTTTTAGATTAAGAGTACCTTGCAGGAATTTTTCATTCAGGGAACTATTTGGAGAGATGTTCTCAGTACTCTAAAACTAGATAGTCATTACATATAAGAAATGACTTAAATACTTGCAAGAATTCTTTTCATAACTTTGGGTTCCCTGAAAAAAAATTTACAATTTTACCTCTTTGAACTCCAGAGTCTATCTTAAAAAGTTTGAGAACTCCCCATTGTGCTAGTAGTCCTATCTAGTGGATTTGAACTGGTACTTGGCATGCCTTTTTACATTCAGGGAAGTTATGGTCTATATACAGTATTCTGTTGCACTTGTGAGTTCTAACCCCATTTAAGCTATGCCTCTATCTGGCCAAGAGGTTGTTTGCCCTCTTGTGGTAATATAGTTTGAATGAATGCAAAACTGGTGATACTATAAAACTAAAATTAAACAGTTGAATGGCAGGGATATATGGATCTTAATCTTGTTTTCTTAAGACATTTATAACCGTCCATAAGATATAAAACAGCCATGCCTAATGGACTACTAAAATTTTTAAGGCTCTGTAAACTGTCTTGGTAATATTTGTCATGCATGGAGCATGACTATCATATAGATATGACAATATTATTAGCAGTTATGGGTCAGGAACTGTGCTTAGTATGTTAGCCTGTTTTAAATGATGGGAAAACTGCTTCAAGAAATACTTAAGAAAAATTTTAATTCTGGGCACAGCACTCTTGTGGTAGTATACTTTAGTGGTAGTATTGTATATTTTTAGGAAGGGATGGCAAGTGAAATTATATATGAGGAAGAAGGATTCAGATGGGGGAAGTAGACAGTGGAGTATAAAGGACCAAGGAAAAGTCAGAATGGATTATTATTGTTTCCCTATAAATTAAACCATTTTTTCACTTAGATCTGTTTACACAAATTAAAATGGTATTCAGGCACCCAATTTTAAGTTTGGATCATAGCACAGAATGGAGGCAAAGGAATTGTTATATAATTTAGACAATATTTAAGAACCTTGTCTATAGATTTGTGTACTGTTCTGAGTTTGGTACTAGAAATTCCAGGGCAGTAAATAGTGATGCAACACAAGTAGATAACTATATTCTAAGAGACTCTTTCTATATTAGCTTGTTTTTTTATTTGTAAAAGATATTTTAAGAAATATCTCTTTATAGCTACTGGAAAAACAGAAGGGGATTCTGGGTAAAACATTAAACGTTTGCTATTTTATCCAGCTTCAGCCATACTAATATTACTAATATTAAAGAGTATTTGCATTTGCATTCAGTTGCAAGTGTGATGACTACATCTATGTTTTCCACCCCATGTATTTCAAAGTCATGGCTGAAAGTGTTTTAAAAACAACTGGCCATCTTGTCAACCAGGAAGACAAGAGCATTCTGAGACATTGCAGCAATTAATCCCCTTTAGAAAACATATCCTGACAACATGTTTGTGGTAAAACAACTGATTTAAGTCCAGATGTTACCCAATTAATTTTCAAAGTAAATGGCAAGAACGTGTCATAGTTAGAATGCATATGTATAAAAATTGCTGCATTGTCATAGGCCTAGTCTTATTAGAATTGGTGTGCAGAAGAGAATCTTTGTAATCTAGACTTATAATTTACTTTAATCGTGGTACTGTTTAGTGATTCTACTACACATTAGCAAAGACAGGTATTAAAATTACAAGAAAACTTGCAAATGTTTCGGATTTAAAAGTAGCCACTAAGCTTTTTCCCCGTCATCGTTAATTTATATATAATCTAACTTCCGTATTTTTAGATTGGCATTTTTTAACAGCTCTCCTATAAGGCTAAATCTTTTGCATAGGCATGGGACTGTGGGTAGTAAAGGGAGAATGACTAGACAAGGAATGCTTTAAGGGTTCTGTTTTTTGTTTCTTACCTCTAGGATCTTTTCACTTGCACCCTGTTGTATGTCTATGCATGGACCATATAAATTTTAAAAGGGTACCATTATATAAAAACCTAATAACTCATGGAAGAGTGAAAAGTGAAAGGGAAGGAAGACATGATTCAAAAACCAAGTAGAAGCTGCTATGCTGTACTTTCTAAAATAAGAATTATTCAGAAAGGGTTATTAATGTCTTGATTCATTATGAACTAATATCTGTATTATCCTTTTCACAGAAGTCCACAAAAGGAAGATAGGATCCCAATGGCAGATGAGTACTATGAATATAAGCACATAAAAGCCAAACTGAGACTATTAGAGGTCCTCATCAGCAAGCAAGATGTGGCCAAAACTATTTGAGCTATTTAGTAATTACTTTCAAACAAGAAAAAGTCATTTATTCTGCCCTGCCATTTCTGTAAGTAGTTTTGACATACTGAAAACTGAAGCACTTTAGTGGTAGTATTAGCTGTTTTTTTAAGAGATGGAAAACAAGTGACAGTGTAATTGGAAAAGAAATTCAATCCCCTCCAAGCCAAGGAGAATTCAGTCACTATATAATGATTTAAAAATATAGATATATATATTTTATCAAGCCTAAATAACACAGAGCATCCATATATTCAATGAGGCTCTTGTTAAAGAAAGTGTAGTGCCCAAAGATTGTTTATATGGATGTATAGAGAGAAAAAATTCTCTTTACATAGAAAGGCATACAGCTGATAAGTAACTTATTTGGAGCTTCTAATGGATCTTTAAGTGATTTTAAAAACTACTACATTGTCTCTTAAGTCTGCTAAGCTTTCAGCACCATAAATTATGCTAGAATGTGTCACTGCTAATTTATTTCTATATAAAAACACATTATTTTACATGTTTGAAATTTTACATTTCTGAGTACCAAAGTTCATTCTGATAGCATGACTTTGTGAATTATCTTTGTCTATAATTGACAGATGTTTATATTACAATATTGCATTAAAATTTGAATAGGTATTTTGGATAGATGTGTCTGTAGTATATAATGTGATTCGAGTTATGATTGCTAATCATTTTGTTTACTATAAGATTATACAACTATTTTTTTGATTGCGAATATGCATTTTTCTTAATATTCCAAGGTCCATACTTTGTAAAGTAAAAAAAAAACTTCCTCATAGGCTGTTATTCTTATTTCTGTGGAAAATGAAGTTTAGAAATTGTTTGCTATGACACCTTGGAAAAGAAGCCACTATATTTTATTTGCTTCATCAACTTTGTATGGATTGTTTTATTTTGTATTAAAACCCATGTTCATTATTTTTGCTTCTGTAAAATCAGTATTTTTTCATGTACCAAATTTCTGATATGTTTAGTCATGATGTTGAGGAAATTCACTTTTTCATATAGTTTAGATGGGAAGAATATTGACTATTTCAGAGGCTTATTATTTTCTCTGCACTTACCTGATATTTTATAACTTTAATGAAGCAGAATAATGTCCTTCATAAATCTGTTTAATTAGTCATCTACTTGTAACATGACAGATACACAATTATTTGAGGTTTACAAACTACATCTTTGATAAGGGAAATGGTTTCATGACATATATACAATTGCTATTAAAATGTAATTCTATATATTCTATGATTGTAAATATTTTATACAACAATACAAATAAAATATTTTTCTATTATATTTATTATGTTGAAACACAGTTGTTTCCTGTTAGCTAATATAAATAACATAAATAACACTGTCAAAAAACAAGTTGGAAGTGCTGACAATTCTAGGGTTCAAGATTTAACTCATGCTGCAATTACATCCTTTCATGCGGTTTAGAGTTATCTCAATATTTGTTCAGTAGATTAAAATGAATGCATATTCAAACACCATTTATAAGCCATTTTGTATTTTACTAAAGCGATCTATATAGAATTTTTATGTTTGGCATAAAGGAAAAAAAAACATTGCAGCATCTAGGCAATAAAGTGTCAGTAAGAGAACTGAGGATATTTCATCATTGAAAGTAGTGGGAAGGGTAGGGAATAGGAAACACTAAAATGACTCTGAATGAAATTTGAAAAGTGGCAGTCTGCTTTTGGTAATAGCGGCATGTGCATGCTTCAGAGCAAAACATCTGGTAATGAAAATGGACAACAAAGGGTAAGTGCTCCTAAGGGAAGAAAAGGGTCTGAGTAAGAACAAGAAAAGTGAACATTAACGTCCAACACTGATATTACAGGTTTTACAGCTGGGATCTTTCTTTGCATTTGCAGTAGACAAACTCATGAGCTGATGACCAGTGATTTCTGCCACGGTGCCCAGAGAGAGATCCACAGGGTCAGTATAAATGACTTCTAAAATGACATCCTGGGCATGATGGTAAACCAGCACCCCATCTTCTTCTGTGCAGGTCAAAAACTTATTATCCTTAGAATTTAGCTGAGGCAGGCGCTGCTTACAGAATTCATCTCCTGGTGATCCCACAGGGGCAATAACAAGAATCACATAATGATAAGCAGTGTACATACAGTAGAAGTCCCCAAAGTATAAGTTAGTATTGGGGTTAAAAAGTTTTTCTGCTGCAATCTCAAACCTGTATCTTCCATAAGGTGAATCCTGGGGTGGTTTCCCAGTATTGAATTCAGTGCTGCAACTGAAGAAGATGCCTTCTAATTTTCCACTGATGGGAGAACCATGGCTGCCACTGTTATCCTTGACAGAGGGCTGCATAGCATTCCCATGATGCTCTCTACAAGAGAAAAGAAATGGTCACTGCTTGATACAATAGTGGTAAAGTCACTGATTTGTAAATTTGAATGGTGATAGGCCTAAGGGCCAACTGTCCATCCAGTGTTAAAGTCCTGAATGCCCATCTTACTATCAAATCAAGGATAATGCAGCTTTTGATATGTACCTGTAGATGGCCCAATTCTAGCCTCGACCCTAAGGTGAGGATATTCTGCTACAAACCTTGGATATCTTTAACATAATAAAGTAAATTTCCTGGCCAGAAAAATCAAACTGGAATTACAGCTCTTACAGCTGAACTCACATCCATTGTATGCCTATTGGGTTTCAGAAGTATCTTTTTGAAGAGAAAATTAGACTGCCAGTACTGCTTAAGTTAAAATATGGTGAATGTTTCAAGTATGCCAGAATTTGGTTATAAAATGATTGCTGTCCACTTATTGGCACAAGTGTGGTTTTTAAATTTTATTTTAACCCAGCACAATTTACTAATCAGCTTTTCTCTCCTGCATTTGCTGAAAATAGTCCTGGTTATTCTCCCTTTTGACCATCCCAGATCCATTCCCTGCCCTTCTTTTCTTCCCTTGTGGCCTGGGACTCTATCATCCAGTTCTTCCTTCCCTGCTGGTTTCCAGTTCAGTTCTGCTGATAGGAAGCACCAGCAGGAGATCTAACACAAGAGGAGGAGGTAAAAGCCTTGGGTTTGTCTTCCTCTACTGTCTTCCTCTACTTCCTCCATGCTTCAAAGCCAGGTTTTTGTAGGGCTGGGTGCTTCTATACTTGTATATCTCTGACTACTGCTCCTGTTATTAATACCTTTCACCTCTTGATAGTCTGTGGTTGCTTTAGTGTCCCTTAACCCTGCCTAGCCCTCTGTGGACTTATATTAAATTCTCTCCATAATTCCCTGAGTATGTCTTCTATTTCTTGCTGGGTCCCAAACTGCTACAAACATGACTTGAGATTAAGAGTACAAGCCACCATTCAAACAAAGGAAAGTTCCCCCAGTCAACATGCTTCTAAGCGTTTCGAGTCAGTGAAGTGTGCCCAGGATGTGCTTCTGACTTTGGAACAGCAATGGGTCTCAAATTCTAGTGCCTGAGAACCACTAGGAAGCTTATTAAAAATTCAAATTCAAGGAAAGACCAAGACACTGTCACTGATTAGACTAGGGGAACATGATGAATAAATGCAGTGTGGTATCCTAGATTGGATCCCATATTTTTCCCTCCTGATATTTCAAGATTCCTTCTTTTAATATATCCTTTCAATCTCAAAAACTTCCTTTATCCATTCTATTAGGGTATGTTTGCTGGTGACAAATTTAGTTTTCCTTCATCTGAGAATGTTTTGATTTCCCCTTCATTCTGAAAGGATATTTTCACTGAATATAAGATTCTGGGTTGACAGCTCTTTCCAGACTTGAAAAATATTGTACCACTTCCTTCTGGCATCCATAGTTTCTGATGAGAAGTCTGCTGTCATTTGAGTTATTGTTTTTCCCTTATAATGTGTCAGTTCTATCTCACTGCTCTCATTTTTTTGTCTTTAGTTTTCAGGACTTTATAATGCATCTTTTCATAAATTTCTTTGGGTTTATCCTGGTTGCTCAGCTTCTTGAATCTGTAGTTTTGTTATTTGCCAAAGCTGCAACTATTCAGCTATTAGGTCTTTGAATACTTTTTCTCCTCTCCTTCTGTGACTCTTTGATGTGAATGTTAGATCTTTTGTTATAGTCCCCCAAATCCATGTGGCTCTGCTAATCTTTTTTCAGTCTATTTTTCTCTCTGTTGTTCAAACTGGGGAACATTCTAACTTCAAATTCACTGATTTGTTTCATTCTCTTTTTGCTGTTGAACCTATACATGGATTTAAAAAAAGATACTTTCAGTTCTAAAGTTTTGATTTCACTATTTCTGTGCTGCTGTTTTCACTTGATTAAAGTGTGTTTGTAATTGCTTGTTGAAGCATTTTGATAGTGACTCCTTTAAAATTTGTCAGATTACTCCAAGAGCTGTGTCATATTGGTTTTGGTGTCTATTCATTGCTTTTCTTCTCATTCAAGTTGAAATTTTCTTGGTTCTTGGTAGGAGTTGCGTACTATAAAATTCTGGATATTTGAAAAAATCTATTTAAGCAGGACTCTTCTGACTCTGTACAGATTGAGGAACTAATGGGGGGGGGTATGCTCTGTCATTGCTGTCAGGTAGGGGGTGGAAGTCCAAGTTTTCTACTCAAGTGCCAATGACACAGGCAAAGGGGCTCATTACTGCACCCGATGTGGATTACACAGATACTGCAGCATCAAGCTTTGTTACGCTTCTACTAGGCCGCCTCTGGGATCACCCCAGTGGGGTACCAGGGAGAAAATGGGCACCTCATTGTCAGCAAGTGAGGATGCAAGTACAAGGCTCCGCATTGAGCCTTCTCTGATGCCCCTAGGGTGAGTAGAGGCGGGGAAGATGCCTTAGAGCTGGGTGAGTGTGGAAGTCTGTTTTCCAGGTTCTCTACTAGGCCTTGGATGGCACTGTAGATTTTGTCCATGGTGTTGGGCTGAAGAAAGATAGTTATTGCCCAAAAGTTTTCTGTCTTACAAGGCCTTTCCTGTCCTTTGGGTAGAGAAGACATACTTTTGGGGGGATTTTTTTTTTATTTTTTATATGTACCCATTGGTGTTTCTGTTGTTGGTTTCTCTAGCACCTAGACTGGGATATAAGAGGTTAAAAAGAAAACCCTGGGTACTCATCACTGAGTTGTTCCTTGTGTCCTGAGGTCCCTAGCAAGTCTTCCTTCTTCTTTCTACCTTTTAGAATCTTTTTTTATATTTGTTTTATAAATAATGTCTAGAGTTTTTAGCTGTACTTAGTGGGAGAAATAGGGAGAAGTGTGTCCAGTCAAAAATTTGTACCCTTGTTACATTCTCATTAACAAAACCCAAATACCAGTATGTGCCCTACACTGCCTACGAGTACAGAGCAACTATATAAACAGTAATTTGTGCTAGAAAAATGTCCTAATTATCAGTGACAGACTATCAACTTTGAGGACTTAAAATACACATGTCTACCGGTCTCAGTATATTTCTTAAGTGAAAACTTTCAGATATAGGAAGGAGTTTTAAGGACACATAAATAGCTTTCTCCTGTTAGACTACCCAGTGAACATGCATGAGAGTTCATAGACAAACCAGTATTTTCATTTGGATAAGGCAAAGCAATGTTCACTCAGGAATTCATTTCTAGAAGAGAATGAAATGAATTCATTACATATGGAATAAGAATTTGTCTAGGGCTTTCTCATAATTAATGATTTAGAAAGTTTATAGGGCAAATGAAAGTTTCCTTTCTATTCAGTCACTCTGAATAACAAGAAGACACTTTAAATAAATGAATTCTGATCAATAAAGTGTGCCCTGATTAGAGCTCACTAGATTAAAAAAATCAAAATCCAATGAAGTTAATGTCTACTATTCAATGTTGAAAAATTGTACCCATGCCTTGGCAAGTGTATTCGAATACACTTGCCAAGATAGAATTTACATGAATTTTACAATTAACATTATGGAAAATCAAAGGTGAATTTTCTCATTACTAAACGTTATCGTTCATGCTGGCTTAGAATCAATTATTATGTGTACTTTTATATGTATACACAAACACACAATAACTTTTCTATCTACCAGGTGCTCTGTCTTTACCTTATTTTCTTCTTGGAACTATTTTTGAAACCAGGGACCTAAAAACAAAGGCAAGTCCCCACCCACAAGACAGACAAAATCAATGGAGAAATGCTGACCTCCAGTGGCCATCTAAAATAATACTTCAGCAATGTAAACCCTACCACCAACAATGTAATTATTTTTTCTGGTCCTGTATTTCTTATAAAAGACAACAGCAATAGCAGAATTTTTTGTTTCTAAATTTGATGCTTGACAAATATAAACAAACACCTTTCTTGCTGAGTACATATGGTTGTTCCCCATCAATAAATGACAGGCACTATAATTTGTGATTTACCTTTTCATTTGTATTCTCTAATATAGGTGAATGACACCTGCCAATAATAGGCTCTAAGGTAAGCAATTTGCCAGCTAAGAGAATGGTGTATTAAAGTCTATAAGATATTCAAACAAAACACAGAAATATTTTTTTGCCATGAAAATATATAAAAACATGATATTGCAAAGTACTTTCTTTGAAGAACACAGACACCTAAATCCACTTCTTTCCCTCTCATTTCCTTTGCATTTTCCATTTGGAGCTGCTTTACATCTGGAACCATGAGATTTTAGAAACACTGGAGAACTAAGAAAATTTTTAGTAAGTTTCCTAGATTTTTTCATATACAAACTTCTCAACTTAAGAATTTTTTTGACTTTATTAAGCTTTAAAAATGATACATTAAAGAACTGCTGTATTAAATATTTAGAAACCTGTATAGCATTTGTTATTTTTAAAGTCTAAGACTCTCTTTAAAACACATGTCTATTTACTCTCCTGAAATTTTCTTCTAACGCAGAAATGCTGTAACTATCAAAACTACTTGTTGTTTAGAGTTCTTTTGACTTCTTGGAAACTGCTTCCAGTAGGAGACATAGGCTATCTTAGAAATACTAGTCAAATCACTGGTCTAAGAATTCAAAAGTAATCAAAGGAGATTATCCTCATGAATAGTTAATGCAAGGTAACAGCTAAGAGATTTCCAGTTAGCCTGCAAATCCCACTTAATTTACCATAGCTAGTGTTTTCCTTATTATTTGCCCCATAACTTCCTTCCCTAGAAGAATTGTGGGGTTGTAGGTAAAATTGTCACCCTTTTAGTCTCTCATTTTCAATGTCCAAATGGTACCCACAAAAAGGAAAAAAATTTAGTAGTTTGTATGACTCAGAGGGAATCTAATAATTGGGAATTAAGGGAGAGGCATGTACATGAAATGCTCATCAATTGAAACACCAGGTATGTAAGATCTTCCACTCAAAACAAACAGGAATTGAGGTGAAATGGGAAAAACCCTATAATCTGACTTTTCTACTTAACTATTATGGAAAATAAAAGCCAGAGTACTCTTAACTATTTTGGAAAAAAATTCTAAACTAAAATTGCTATTTGATAGAACTAGAGTTAAGGGAAACATGAGTCTAGAATTTGGAATGGTATTTCACAAAACAAATCATTATATATTTTTGATGCTTACCGAATATAGTCAAAATACTCTTTGTGCTGGTTTCGATAAAAAACAGAAAATTTAAGCATACGTCCTGCAATCACTTCGGCCTTCTCCAACAGCTGTGTTAGATGAACT
The DNA here is from genome assembly GCA_029593785.1 of Cabassous unicinctus. Lineage (NCBI taxonomy): Eukaryota > Metazoa > Chordata > Mammalia > Cingulata > Chlamyphoridae > Cabassous > Cabassous unicinctus. The sequence continues at coordinate 7,350 of JAQZBX010026642.1, read as the reverse complement.
TTTGAATAGTCTGAAAACATTAAAAAAGTCAGTTATTAAAAATATAGTGCTCAAAGTCCCAACTACATGCTTAATAAAGTGGAGACCATTTTAGTGATATAGAAAATAAGGCTCATCAAAGTTTAATGATTTTTCCAAATGTTCACAGAGCTACTAACCAAGTCTTCTGGTCCCTAATTGATGGATTATAAAAGACTAAGGGAAACCTAAAGCACCTGTCAAAGTAATCTGATTCTTTTCACCAACTTTTTGTTTTGAAGTTGTTTGAGAAATGTGTAAAACTGCTGCCCCAGAATCTAAGAGAAAATTTTGTATTATAAAGATTAGTACGACTTTCCCAAAATAAGCAACCCAGTTAAACTGCTCATGGTGTCATAGTTCATTTGTGGACTCACTGCTTCATGGATTAAACAAACAGATTAGAACACAGTATATACTAAGCGCCATACAAAATTAGATGATCAGGTTAAAGGATAAAAAGATATTCTTCCCTCAAAGAACTCAAAAGTCTAGGAGAAGACATGTGTACAGACAATTACAAATTATTATGGTATTAATAATTTAAGATTGGGGTAAACAAAGAGTTTTATCTCTGTCATATACTAAACTAGAAGTAGATTAACATGTGGCATTCTTGAGGTCATGCATTGTATCCATCACCATTTTATTTCCAACACCTTGCACACTGCCTAGGACACGGTATGTGCTCAATAAATGCTGTATGAATTAGATGTGCAGATGAAAAAACAATTTCTATGAACATTCTCAAATTTTACAGCATCATGGGTTATTGAGAAGTTTTGGTGAAACTGTCTCTAAATTATTCTGATAAATTGAAACAAGGTTTAAGCTTAAGTTCCTTTAAGATTTCAGCCATGGAGAGAAAAATGCAAAATAATTTATAGATATTGTCATATTTAAAAGCTAGTGTTTTCCTTATTATTTACCCCATAATTTCCTTCCCTGAAGAATTGTGGGGTTGTAGGTAAAATAAAGGAGCAAAAGGGAAAAGAATCACTCTAAATGAAAGAAACAAGACAAAAGGATTTTCATTATAGCACAGAAATAAAAATAGACACATAATTAGATTATAAAACTGAGTGTGTGTATATATATATTAACATTACCTCTCTCTCTCTGTCTCTGTGTGTGTGTGTATGTTCTGGAAATGCCAAGGGTTTTCCTTAAGTTACAGAAGAAATATTTCATACCTTTCTCTAATATAAAGTGGGGTTTTTAGCAGCCAAATTATAGCTTCCTTTTGTGCACAAACAAAATGATACTATTTGGTGCAGCCTTATTGAAAATAACATGAGAAAGAAAGTCCAATCCATCGATCCTATGGGGTCACAGCCCCCTCTCAATTAGAGGACATCATCATTCGAGAATCCTCAGGATTGGGCAATGAACTATGAATTAAAGTAGACTTACAGGTATTCTACTATATATAGTAGTAGATAAGTCTACTACTATAGACTTACTGTGATTCTACCAATGGAAAAAATCACATCATTGATGTGGAGGCAGTGGCTATTGGCGGTTCTGAGGGCAAAGAGAGGGAAAAACAGGCGTAACATGGGGGCATTTTTGGGACTTGGGAATTGTCCTGAATGACATTGCAATGACAGATACAGGCCATTATAAATCTTGCCATAACCTACAGAATTGGGTGGGAGACAGTGTAAACTAAAATGTAAAGTTTAATCCATGCTTAGTGGCAATGCTCCAAAATGTGTTTATCAATTGCAATGAATGTACCTCACTAATGAAAGATGTTGTTAATGTGGGAAAATGTAGGAGGTGTGGGGAGTGAGGCATATGGGAATCCCCTATATTTTTTTATGTGACATTTGTATAATCTAAGTATCTTAAAAAAAAAAAACATGTATTAAAACAAAGTCAAAAAAGACTTTGCCTATAATGCCTAATTAGATTAAACCTTCTTGGTAGGGCATAATGAAAGCAAAAGGAAAGAAATACAGTAAAAAGAATATGAGGTAGATTCCAAAGAGGAATTTTAATTCAGGAAAAATGAGGGGAAGTACTAATTCTAAAATGATACATCAAATAAAGGTAAAAGTATCAGTGGGAAGAATTCTTTATATCACTCTTAATATAATATGAAATTTTAAGATATTGCATTACTTACTGAACTATAATTAATACCATATTTCATCTTTCTAAAATGCATCTTTTCACATTTTAGCATCTCTGGTATACATCTGATAATAAATGTGACAAGAAAATACTTTCATAGTTTAATTGGCAGTATTTCTTAGTGATGCATAAAATAATAATGGCTCTTATAGTTGATGACGTCTTAGTCATGAAGAAATGTGGTACCAGAGATATTTTATTTGCTTTCAAACACTGACACACTTAACAAATAAGGATGTTGCAATCTTTTGGAACTTCCTCAAAGGATAAACAAATAAAATAGGTTGAAGATAAAATTAAAATCACATAGGATTAAAATAAAATTTCCCTTATTCAGCATACCAATATAAGAAGTTTATACGGAGTTCGAGGTTAAGAAAGAATAGATACTGAAATAAAGCAATAGCTGAGCATGCACTGAGTCTAAAATAATACATGTGTGAGGCCATGGGAAAGAAAAAAACTGATTTATCTGAAGGTTGCCTCAGCTGGATAAAGTTGCTAAGCAACCTGCAGTAGCAGAGACCATTTGTTTTTAAGGCTTTTTCTACAAGCTCCTTAATATTGAAACAAACACTTCAGCTTCTCCCTATAATTGTTTATAGGAAACAATCATCTAGACAAAAAAGAGGAAACAAAGCATACAAAAGGAGAGGATGACAGATGTACCCAGATAGATATATTTTTGTATCCCTTCAACACCTATCAAAGTGCTGGTTTGTTAAGCAAATTATAAGTGTTTAAAAAATATTTGGGGGGGGGCGGCGGCCCTGGTTTAGGGCCTGTGGCGTTGCGCGGGGATCTGGCTGCGGTGGCTACGAGGCTGAAGATAAATTACTAAAGTTCCTGTGTAATCAAAGTAGAATTTCATAAGAACATAATGGATGGAGAGGAGAAAACCTATGGTGGCTGTGAAGGCCCTGATACCATGTATGTCAAACTGATATCTTCTGATGGTCATGAATTTATTGTAAAAAGAGAACATGCACTAACATCAGGAACAATAAAAGCCATGTTGAGTGGCCCAGGTCAATTTGCTGAGAATGAAACCAATGAGGTCAATTTTAGAGAGATCCCTTCACATGTGCTATCAAAAGTATGCATGTATTTTACCTACAAGGTTCGCTACACTAACAGCTCCACTGAGATTCCCGAATTCCCAATTGCACCTGAAATTGCACTGGAACTGCTGATGGCTGCGAACTTCCTAGATTGTTAAATAAAATAAATTATAATAAACTGTTAACTTTTTTCAGTATTTAATACCTGTAGTTCAGTTAGTGATTTTTTTCATATAGCATGTTGCCTGTATGCAACTGAACTAAAAAGTTCATTGCAAAGCAGATTACCCTCTGTTCTTTTTGCATAGCAATCAGAGTTGAAATTTGTTTGCTGCATCAACAAATTAAGGACATTGTCACAAAGTGCGAAATAAACAAATATGCCAATTCAAAAAATAAAAAAATAAAATAAAAAATGTTTGTTTCTTGAATGAATGACATGACAGTAACATTTCAAATCTAATGAAATATTAAGGTATACTTCAAGGTCAAAGAGAATGAGCTGTCTGCATCAGATCTCCCAATGAGGTACTTTTTAATGAAGCAAACACACATGCACCCACACAGAACATGGGCTTAGAGACAGCTCTTCACCTTTTTCAGCACTCAAGTGAAAAATCCAATAACATCTCTACTAGGGACATTCATTGAGATCTGTCCCCATTCCCCTAAATTAGAGAAAGATGTTCCTGGCTTCCTTCTTCCAATAATATCTGTGAGAATGCTAAAAAAGAAAAAAAAAAAAGCTCTCTCAAAATGAAGCTCAGAATATGCTGATGAGTATATTTTGAAACTGTATTTTATTTTGCAAAGCTTTTACTTTGAAAAACCAAACTATAAATGCAGCAAAAAGTAATTTGATGCCATTACTCAGCTTTTGTTACTGAAAACCTCAGCTCCCTCCAATCACTACATCCTGGTTTATTCTGTTACAGAGTGCTACTGACAATGCAAAAATGATGGATGCAATATATATAACATTATAATTACAAAAAAATAATTGTTCTGTAATTAGCTTTCCAGGAACTATATTAAATAATGCTTTTCTGTATTTATATGTAGTTCTCTTACCTGCTGTGCAAAATTCTATAATTTCACTCCATTCAGATACAACATAATCACCATCAACTTGTTTTGATGCAGTCTGCACTGCTACAGTATATTCAGTTCTTGGGCTCAAAAACCAGTGTCCACGGACAGTCATAGGCAAGGGAACAGCTTTTGCCACCAATTTTGTTGGAACATCCTAAGGAAAGAAGGGAGAAAGGGAGAAAGGGAGGGAGGGAGGATGGGAGGATGGGAGAAAGGAAGGATGGAAGGATGGGAGGAAGGAAGGGATGGAAAAATTAATTTAGCAGCATATCTTGAATCAAATGTAGATAGCTGAGGGGGGGGGACTTATTTCCCTGCTATCTGGCTAATAACAGAATTTTCCTGTTTGAAGAAATTTAACAACTATTATTATATTCAAATCTCATTCTCCATATGTAGAACCTAAAGCTCAACTGATTAAGGGACATGCCCGAGGTCATACAGCTAAGTTTATGACATAAATGTACTTATATTTTAGATTTCTTGATTTCTAGTATAATGTTGGTTCCTCTCTGTACATGATTCTCCCTAAGAGTACAGCTTTTTAAGTTTTAAAAAACTTAAAAAAAGAAATAAAATAGACTTCAATTATAGTATTTTTAAAATATTGAATTTGCTTAATTTATACTACTGAGTAATTTTACCAGAGTAGCCCATTACTAAACATTTTATATATGTAAGGAAAGAACACTTTAAATAAGTATTTTCAAATTTAAAAAAATATGTTTCAAATACAAATGAGGTAGCTATTTGTTTCATTTATATTCAGGTATGGAGCCCTTGTGTCACAGAAAAGTTTAGGTATTTCTCAACTATTCTTAAGGTTATTAAACTTGTTGGTTGAATAGTCACAACAATTCCACAGATACGGTAATCTAAGTGTGGAGTGAAGAAAGGGGATCAAATCTTGACCTATTCATCATTTAATGTTAACTATTTCAAAGCTGCTTCAAGAAGGCAAATATTACCAAAGAGAATATCCATCAGCAGAAAGCATAATCAGAATTGGAACAGGAGAACAATAATGACTTGTCAATCTTGATCTCTCATACATCTTTAGTATATATAATTGTACATCTAGTAACATGCAAAATTTCCAAACAAGACAGTTCCTTTACAAAGATTTCCCAAGTTAAAACTTAGTACCAGTATTTTAAAAATTAGTTTTTCATCATGGGTGAAAAGATTGAAATATAAGAAACAACATTTTAACCAGTTAACTGCTATACCCTTTTAAACTATCTATTGAGTGATCAGAAGAGATGTATGCTATGTAGAATCAGAGAAGTGTTACATGTCTAAAATAGCTAAATATTCATTTCCACCCTCAAGACACAAGATAAAATTCACTATATAATGTAAAAAAATTTTAGACTAAAGTGTTTTAACAACTATTTTTACAGTTATAAGCTGATTCCTCTTTTGGCAGTTATTACAGGGAAAATTTTGTGCCTCAATGGAAAACTACACATTGCCTATAGCGTACTCTTCTGGTTATTTGCCTCTGATTCTATAGAAACTATTTATAACTATGTAATTTGTAGATAACTGATAACAATTCAGTTATTCTTGACTAAAGACATGCAAATGAATTCTGTCCAATGGAAGGATAACCCTCACCTCCAACCGCTCTAATGAAGAAAAACAGTTCTGCCTCCACCTGTACATTCATTTCAATATTTCTGACATATAAATATACCTATTCTTTAGATTATCCTTTGAACTGGTTGTAAGACCTCATCAACTTCATTACTGAGTTAATAAATAAGACCTTGAAGACAAGTTCATTTTTATGTCTGTATGAAAATCATGATTTTATCTTTTTTTAATAACTATCAATTAACAATATGCATGACAATTCATTTTCTTACAAAATTTCTTAAAGGGATAGGGTTTTTCAATCACATATAATTATTATTTTCCTCAAGCATCAAATACATCATATAAATTAATAAAACATTCCTTCTTTCAAAATGTTCTTATACTTTGAATGTTTGAGACGTAAATGAATATGATTTGGCATAATCTATTTTAATGTTGCTATTATGATTTTACCTTATGTTTAAATTTATTGGAATTCTTGTTCTCTTTCTTGTTCAGATCAATGAAATAGTGTGTAATACGGTCCTTTGATTTTGAATCCATTTCCCATGAAATCTTGAATGAATCACATGTAATGTTGCTTATTTTGATGTTATGTGGGACAGGAAGTTCTTCCATTTCTGCTATGCCACTGTCTTGTGATTTGTTCCCTGAAAGGAAACCATGCACAGAAAGTTAGTTTCCAACAAATGGAGTTTTCCAGTTTTCAAGGTCATTAGCTGTGTAATATATTTCTGAATTTACCCATCTAATTACTGAACCTAGGATTTCATTTTGTTTGTTAAGTAATTTGAGTGTTAATTCTAGTAAATAACTTTTTACATGTTCATACTGCCAATAAAAAGCAGAGCTGACTTAGTCCTTTCTACCTCTACAGTTTCAATTTACTTTTTCAATTTCTGCTTTCACAGAATGAAAACAAAAACACAGTTGCTCTGTCTTTCTAGAGAACACTAGGCTTACATGAAAAGCCCCCAAAGACCATTTTTTTCTACATCAGCAGTAGAAATTACTCCAAAGTAATATCAGGTGTTTTAAGCTACATGACTTCATAGAAATGTTGATAATGAAAGGGTCTGGTCCAGTCAAGTAAAGGAAACATTTAAGAAATCTATGAGGTGTCAATGACAGGCTAAAAACTTGCTCTTCCGGGAAAAGAGTGTGGCTCAATCGATAGAGCTCCCGTTTACCATATGGGACGCCCCGGGCTGATGCAGCAAGACCTCACAACAGGAAGCGGGTGTGGCTCAATCAATAGAGCCCCTGTTTACCATGTGTGAGGCCCCGGGTTCGCTTCCCAGAGCCTCCTTGTGAGGGCAGGCTAGCCCGTGCGACGCGGTGGGCTGAGGCAGCGGGACCTCACAGCAAGGGGGAGATAAGCAGACACGGAGAAAACACACAGCGAATGGACACAGCAAGCACAAGCAGCAAGGTGGGG
>JAQZBX010026641.1:0-28837 GCA_029593785.1 Cabassous unicinctus | reverse complement strand
TATGAACATGCAAATCCAAGAAACCAAGCAGGATAAGCCCAAAGGTAAGTTACCCAAGACACATTATAATCAAATTTTGAATGCTAAGGACAAAGAATAATCTTGAAAACAGTAGGAGAGAAATGATGGGTCACATACAATGGGTCCTTAATAAGAGTAACTCTGATTTCTCATTAGAAACCATGGAGGCTAGAAAGCAGTGGGAGGACATATTTGAGGTGCTGAAAGAAACAAAATGTTATCTAAGAATAATATATCAGGCAAAGCTGTATAGACCTTTCTGTATAAACGAAAGTTAAGAGAGTACATTACCATTACTGACCTTACAGGAAATGATAATGGGATTCATTCATGTGAAAGGAAAGCACACAACAGTAACTTGAAACTATATGAAGAAATAAAGACTTCTGGTATAGGTAATTATATAGGCAAATATAAATGTCAATATTATTGCATTTTTCATATGCAATCCAGTCTATTAATTCTTTTATGTCTTAAAATTCAAATGCATAATAAAGCACAGATTCTTGTTACTGTGCATACAATGTATAAAGATATAGCTTATGATAAGAACAACATATAGAAGACAGAGGATATAGATATAGAGTATGTTTAGGCTATTGAAGTTAAATTGATATCAATATAAACTAAATTGTAATACATTTAAGATGTTAAATATAATCCCTTTGGTAGCCATAAAGAAAATATCTAAAAAAAATTGCACAAAAGGAAATGAGAGTGATTCAAAATGAATCATTTAGTTATATATATATAGTTATATATATATAACTAAAGAAAAAGGAAGTCAGTAATGAAGAAAGGAAGGACAGAAAAAAACTAGAAGACTTAAAAAATAAAATGATTACCTAAATGGTGGAAGTAAATCTTGCCTTATCAATAATTACCTTATGTGCAATTGGATTAAAATCTATAGTCAAAAGGCAGAGATTGGATGAGAAAATCATGACCCAAGTATATGCTGTTTACAAGAAACTTATTTTAGATCCAAAGACACAAACATGGTGAAAATTAAAGAATAGGAAAATGTTAGTACATGCAAATAGTAATCAGAAGAAAGTTGCAAGTCCAGTTGACCAAGAAGGGGTATAAGATACTCCAGGGTGCCATTCCCCCCACAGAACTTTTGAACAACTAGCAAAAACTGACAAAACAAACTTTTTTAAAATTCTGGAAAACAGTTAAAGGGATGCAGTAACTGGTGGTGATGAATCATTAAAAAAATGCAACTTTAAAAATGGTAGGAGGAGGTTCTGGGAAGAAGGCATTGGAATAGTAGCATAGGACTCAACTGTCTCACAAAAACAATAGAGAAAGGGCCAAAAGCTGTCCAAGGACCTGCTTTGGGGGTCAGCAGACCTGGACACTTATACACAACTCCCATGAGGGTGAGGGACAGAGAGATGAAGAACCCAAAACAACAAACATGAGTTACAAAATCCCCATGGCAGCCAGGAAAAGCTTCCCTATCCCACCCTCAAGATATTAAGGTGGGATAATACCCCAGGCTCACTGCAGCTGACTAAGAGGGGAACAGACATCTTTCTCCCTGTCAGTTGTTACAAGGCAAAAAACAGGTGGGGTTGGAGGGCTTCTCTTCAGTGAATTTGACCAGCAGATCCTGCATTGAAAGTAGGCTCTGGCCAGACCAAAACACAGGAAGGGGAGATTGAAAGAAAGATCTCTATGGAAAGATGTGCCGATAAGCACCACCTGCTAGCTGCTCTGGAAAGTTCACAGAGAAAAACTGCTTTTAGAGGTCTTTCTTAACCTGAATTCTAGGGAGAAAATCTGCATCCCATTACTGAGTCCCTGGCCCAATTTTGATAACTTAAGCTGGGCATTTTAAAAATTTTAAAAACTTAGAAAAAGATGAACCAAATATTAAAGAAGAGATGGGGAAAAAAAACAATAGGCAACTGAGACAAATAGGCCATAAAAGTAAATTCATCATCATTTTATGATGCCTAGATATCAGCAAAAAATTATAAGCCATAATAGGAGACAGGAAGAGACGTTCCAGTCAAAGGAACAAAGCAAATATCCTGAAGAGATACAGGATTTAAGGCAATTAATCAATGATAATCACACAACTCTCCTAAATCAATTCCAAAAATTGAAAGAAAATATGACTAAAGAGATCAAGGATATTAAGAAGATACTGGGTGAGTATAAAGAACAATTTAAAAGCCTGCAAAAAAAAGTAACAGAGCTACAGAAATGAAAGCCACAATGGATGAGATTAAAAATATATGAGAAGCACATAAGAGCAGATTTGAATTAGTTGAAGACAGAATTAGTGATTTTGAAGACAGAACATCTGAACTAGAAAAGACAGGAGAACAGAAAGTGAAGAGAATGGAAACAATGGAACAGGGTTTCGGGGAATTGAATGACAATGTGAAATGCACAAACATACAGATTATTGGTGTCCCAGAAGGAGAAGAGAACGGAAAAGGGGCAAAAAAAATATTTGAGGAAATAATGATTGAAAACTTCTCAACCCTTATGAAAGACATAAATATTAATATCCAAGAAGGACACCATACCCAAAAACAGAATAAATCTGAATAGACCTACCCTGAGACACCTACTATTCAGAATGACAAATATCAGAGATGAAGAGAGGATTCTGAAAGCAGCAAGAGAAAAGCAAAGCATCACATACAAGGGAAACTTGATAAGATTAAGTGCCGACCTCTCAGCAGAAACTATGGAGGTGAGAAGAAAGTGAAATGATGAATTTAAGGTACTGAAAGAGAAAAACTGCCACCCAAGAATTCTGTATCTGGCAAAACTGTCCTTCAAAAATTAGGGTGGGGAAGCAGATGTGGCTCAATCGATAGGGCTCCCATTTACCATATGGGAGGCCCCGGGTTCGATTCCTGGGTCCTCCTGATGAAGGCAAGCCAGCCCGCCGGGGCAGTGAGCTGATGCAGCAGGACGACCCAACAAAGGGAGACAAGCAGACACAGAAAAACACACAGCAAATGGACACAGCGAGCACAAGCAGCGGGGTGGCGGGGGGTGGTGGTGGCGATAAATAAATAAATAAAATCTTAAAAAAAAAAATTAGGTTGAATTCAAGTCTTTAGAGACAGAAAAAAACTGATAGAAAATGTTAACAAAAGATCAGAATCACAAGCGATACTAAAAAGAGTGCTGTAGCCTGAAAGGAAAAAGCAAGGGTGAGAGATTTAGAGAAGAGTTTAGAAATGAAGATTATTAAGAAGGGTAAATTAAAGAGTGAAAAATAGACAATAGTAAGATATGACAAGAGAAAGCCAAAGGACAAAATGGATGAAGTAAGTAATGCCTTTATGGTAATAACATTGAATGTTAATGGCTTGAACTCCCCAATCAAAGACATAGACTACTAGAATGGATAAAAAAATATGAGCAGTCTATATGCTCTCTACCAGGGACTCACCTCAGAAGTAAAGATACAACCAGGTTAAAAGTGAAAGGTTGGAAAAAGATATTCCATGCAAATAGTAATGAAAAAAATATTGGGGTAGCGCTATTAATATCAGAAAAATCCATTTTAAATGCAAAACTGTTATAAGGGATGAAGAAGGTCATTATATATTAATAAAAGGGACAATTCACCAATAATAACTTTGCTAAATATATATGCCAACCAGAGTGTCCTAAGATACAAGAGGCACACACTGACAAAACTGAAAGTAGAAATATGTCTCTATAATAATAGTTGGAGACTTCAATATACATGTATTAGTCAGCCAAAGGGATGCTGATGCAAAATACCAGAAATTGGTTTGTTTTTATAAAGGGTATTTATTTGGGGTAGAAGTCCACACTTACCAGGCCATAAAGCATAAGTTACTTCCCTCACCATTGTCTATTGCCACGTGTTGGAGCGAGATGGCTGCTGACATCTGCGAGGGTTCAGGATTCCTGGGTTCCTCTCTTCCAAGGGCTTGCTTGTCTCCAGGTTCAGCTCCTCTGGTAGCTCCACAAGGCCAGCTGTAGACTATGAGGCTCTCTAGGATTTGCCTCTCTCCACAAGTCCAGCTGTAACTATCAGGCAAACAGCTTGTTTCTCTTCCTGGGGCCTTCTCTCTTCCTCACGACCAAGCTCCTCTGTGTGTTCACTTCCTGGGGCTCCAGCATTAAATCTTAGCATCAGTACTCCAACATCAAAACCTCCAACTCTGTCCTTTGCCATGTCTTTTATCTTTGAGACCCCACCCACCAAGGGGCGGGGCTCAACACCCTACTGATGTGGCCAAATCAAAGCCTTAATCATAACTTAATCATGCCCAGATGAACAAACCAGTTTACAAGCTTAATCCAATATCTATTTTTGGAATTCATAACTATACCAAATGGCTAAACTGCTACACTCCACCCTCTGAATTCCAAAAATATATTACGATGTTCAAAAAAATCTTAAATCGTAACAATGCAAGTACAAAATTACATCAAAATCAGTTTAAAGAAATACAATTTGTCTTTGGGCAAAATCTCACCTGCTGTAGACCTCTGAAACTTACAAAACCATTTAACTGCTTCCAATACACAAATGGAAGGACAAAGGATAAACATTTTCAGTACCAAAGGAGATATTGGGAGGTTAAACATGAACCATAGGTCCTCTACAGGTCAGTAAACCTGCAGAGCGCCCTCCATTCGATTTCAAAGTCTGAGAGTTATTCTTAAGATGACGGATTCTTCTTCCTGGGCTTACATAGGGACCCACCCTTTCCAAAGGCTTGCCCAATGGCCATTTTCTTGGTTCCACCTTCATCAAGCCTCTGGGTGTTGACCAAGCTCTAGACCTCACCCTCCAAAAGCATTGGTGTGATTGCCACACCTTACCCAATCTTTGGGTTAGAGTCTTAGCCCCGCTAGTACAGTGAGGTGAAGACAACATTTCCCCTAACCTTTGGCTTACAGGCTCAACCCTCTCAGAGCAATGAGTTGACCATCTGGCCTTCTCTAACCCATAGGGGACAGGCGCACCCCTCTTGGACCTATGGGGTGCTGACCTTAACCGCCCTAATCTTTGAGGAATGTGCTCCACCCTCTCTGTACCCTGGGGTGGGAAAACTCTCCCAGAACATCCACCTTCTTCAACTGCTGGGGCAAACTCACACTCTCTATACACATGGGTGGGGTTCCTCTCTTGGCCCAAGGCAATGTCTTAATTCCAGATCTCAGCTTTCATTCTTTTTTTCTTAAAGCTGTTTCTCCTTCAATGTTTCCTTTCCATGTCCCTTTTAGTCCAAGCTGACAGTGGTTTTGTTCATACTGCACTCTCAAAAACTTGTTGATTTAGCATGCAGAAAGCAGGGGTCCAAGCCATGAGACAGTAAGACTTTCCACAAGTCTATCCTAGATAACTGCATTTTCAATCCTGATTTACAAGTTCCAAATTTAGGCAAGTCCACAAATGGGGCACTATCATCTGGGAGCTTAATTTTCAGAGGCTTGGATTTCAAGAATCAGTTTTTGGTTTCTTTGTGCCCAAGAGTTCAGTCCTCAGCTTTTGCCTCTTGTCTAGCATTTTGCTATAAGCTGCAAGGAGAAGCCAAGCTGCATTTTCCAAGTTTACTTTGGAAAGCTCTTCAGCTAAATGCTCAGGCTCGCCATTTTCAAATTCTGCCTTCTATAAAACACCAGGAGTTAATCTTGCTATGTTTTCTGCAACTTTAAAACATGGATTACCTTTCTTCCAGTTTCCAATAATAGTTTCATCATTTACTTCCAAAGCATCATAAAAACTCTCTTTAGCGTCCACATTGCTATCAACAGTCTCTTCAAAAGGATCTAGGCCTTTCCATCAAGCATTTCACAATTACTCAAAAAAATACCCCTTACCCATTTACAAAACCGATCTAGCATTTTGGTAATTGCAAAAGCATTTCCCCACTCCTCCTCAGTACCAAATTCTATATTAGTCAGCCAAAGGGGTGCTGATGCAAAATACCAGAAATCAGCTGGTTTCCATAAAGGGTATTTATTTGGGGTAGAATCTTACAGTTACCAGGCCTTAAAATGTAAGTTACTTCCCTCACCAAACTTTCTGAGAGTCCTGGCTTCCTGGCCTCCTCTCTTCCTGGGGCTTGACTCTCTCCATGTTCAGCAGCTTGCTCTCTCCACAAGGTCAACTGTAGACTATCAGGCAAATGGCTTGTCTCTTTTCCTGGGGCCTTCTCTCCTTCCTCACAACCAAACTCCTCCATCTGCTCACCTCCCCAGGCTCCAGCATCAAAATTCCAACATCACAACTCCAACTCAAAACTCCAACTCTGTCCTTTGCCATGTCTTTTATCTTTGAGACCCCACCCACCAAGGGGCGGGGCACAACACCCTACTGAAATAGCCCAATCAAAGCCTTAATCATAACTTAATCATGCCCAGATGAACAGACCAGTTTACAAACATAATCCAATATCTATTTTTGGAATTCATAACTATATCAAATGGCCAAACTGCTACAATACAACTCTCAGCATTGGGTAGAACATCTGGACAGAGGATAAATAAACAGAGAGCTTGAATACTGTGTTAAATGAACTAGACCTAACAGACATCTATAGAGCATTGCACCCCAAAACAGAAACAACAAAATATACATTCTTTTTCAAGTACTCATGGATCCTTCTCCATAATAAACCATATGTCGGGTCATAAGACAAGACTCATTAAATATAAAAAGATTGAAATTATACAAAACACTTTTTCTGATCATAACAGAATGAAGCTGAAAATCATTAATGGATGGAAAAAGGGAAAATTCATAATTATATGAAGACTAAATAACACACTCTTAAATAATCAGTGGGTCAAAGAAGAAATTGCAAGCGAATTCAGCAAATATCTTGAGAATGAAAGTGAGAACACAACATACCAAAACCTATGGAACACCACAAAGGCAGTGCTGAGAGGAAAATTTATACTCCTCAATGTTTACAATAAAAAATAAGAAAGAGTTGAAATTGAAGATCTAACTGCAAACCTCGAGGAACCAGAAAAAAACAAACAAACAAACAAAAAAAACAGCAAACTAATCCCAAAGCAAGCCAAAGGAAATAGTCAAGATCAGTACAGAAATAAATGAAATTGACAACAACAACAACAAAAAACAATAGAATCAACAAAACCAAAAGTTGGTTCTTTGAGAAGATCAACAAAATTGACAAACATCTAGGTAGACAGACAAAGAAAAAAAGAGAGAAGATGCAAATAAATAAAATCTGATATGAGAGAGGGGGCATTACCACTGACCCTGTAGAATTAATAGAGATCATAAAAGGATAGTATGAACAGCTGTATGCCAAAAACTGGACAATGGAGACGAGATGGAAAAATTCCTAGAAACACACAGACCACCTATACTGACCTAGAAGAAATAGAAGACCTCAACCAACCAATTACAAGTGAAGAGATTGAAACAGTTACCAAAAACCTCTCAAAGATGAAAAGCCCAGGACCAAATGGCTTCACAGATGAATTCCACTAATTCCAAAAATATTGAACAGGAAAAAATGTTACTAAACTCATTCTTGGAAGCCAATATCACCCTAATACCAAAACCCTGTGAAGATACTATGAAAAAAAGAAAATTACAGACCAATATCTCTAATGAATGTAGATAAAATCCTCAACAAAATACTTGCAAACCAAATCCAAAAACACATCAAAAGAATTATACACCACGATCAAGTGGGTTTTATTCCAGATATGCAAGAGTGGTTCAACATAAGAAAATCAATTAGCGTAATAAATTACATTGAAAAACTGAAGAAGAAAAATCACTTGATCCTCTTGATTGATGCAGAAAAGGCATTTGACAAAATACAGCACACTTTCTTGATAAAACCACTCCAAAAAATTGGAATAGAAGGAAGCTTTCTCAATATGGTAAAGTACATATGTGAAAATCCTACAGCTAGCATTGAATTCAATGGTGAAAGACTGAAATCTTTCCTGCTGAGATCAGGAACAAGATAAGGATGCCTTGTCACCACTTTTATTCATTATTGTGCTAGAAGTTCTAGCTAGAGCAATTAGGCTAGTTAAATAAATAAAAGGCACCCAAATAGGAAAGGAAGAAGTAAAACTTGCACTATTTGCTGATGATATGATGCTATATCTAGAAAATCCTGAAAAATCCACAACAAAGCTACTAAAACTAAGATGAGTTCAGCAAAGTTGCAGGATACAAGATTAATACACAAAAATCAATAGTGTTTCTATACATTAATGATGTGCAATCTGCAGAGGAAATAAGAAAAAAATTTCATTTATAGCTACTAAAAGAATCAAATATTTAGGAATAAACTTAATCAAAAATATAAAGGACCTGTGTTCAGAAAACTATAAAACATTGCTAAAAGAAACCAAAGAAGACTTAAATAAATGGAAGGACATTCTGTGTTCATGGATTAGGAGACTAAGTATTGTTAAGATGTCAGTCCTACCCAATCTGATTTGCAGATTCAAAGTGAACCCAATAAAAATCCCAACAGCCTTTTTTTGCAGAAATGGAAAAGCCAATTATCAAATATATTTGGAAGGGTTAGGAGTCCCAAATAGCCAAAAATGTCTCAAAAAAGAACAAATTTGGAGGACTCTCACTTCCTGACTTTATATTACTTAGCTACAGTGATAAAAACAGCTTGATACTGGCATAAAGACAGACAGATTGACCAATAGAACCTAACTGAGAACTCAGAAAGAGACCCTCATATCTATAATCAAGTGATTTTTGACAAGACTGTCAAGCCCTTCCAGTTGGGAAAGACGGTCTATTCAACAAATGGTGCTGGAAGAACTGGGTAGCCATATCCAAAAGAAAGAGGGCCCTTGTTTCATACCTTATACAAAAATTAACTCAAAATGGATCAAGGACCTAAATATAAAAGCAACAACCATAAAACTCTTAGAAGAAAATGTAGGAAAACACTTCAAGATCTTGTGGTAGGCAGTAGTTTATTAAACCTTATACCCAAAGCACAAGCTACAAAAGAAAACATAGGTAAATGGGACCTCCTCCAAATTTAACACTTCTGCACCTCAAAAGACTTTGTGTAAAGCAGGGGTTCTTAACAAGGGGTCCGTGAGCTTGAATTGAAGTTCAAAAAAAACGTTATTCTTATGGGGATGTATTGGTGCGAGTGTGATATATTTATTAAATAATACACAGTAGAGTGTGGACTTAGTAAGGGGTTCATGGTTTTCACCTGACTGGCAAAGGGGTCCATGGAACAAAAAAGGTTAAGAACCATGGGTCTAAAGTGTGAAAAGACAGCTGACTCAATGGAAGAAAATATTTGGCAATCACAAATCTGATGAGGGTTTAAGATCCATGATCTATAAAGAGCTCATACTACTCAACAGTAAAAAGACAAACTAACCAATTAAAAACTGGGCAAAAGACTTGATAAGACAATTTTCCAAAGAAGAAACACAAATGGCAAAGAAACACATAAAAATATTCAACATCACTAGTGATTAGGGAAATTGAAATCAAAACAGCAATGAGATATCACTTCACACCTATTAGACTGGCCACTATTAGAAAGTCTGAAAACTGTAAATATTGGAGAGGATGTGGAGAGACAGGAAGGCTTATTTACTGTTGGTGGGAATGTAGAATGGTATAGCCACTGTGGAGGACTGTTTGGCAGTTCCTAAGGAAGTTGAATATAGACTTGCCATGTTTCCCAACAATACCATTACTAGGTATATACCCTGAAGAAATGAGAGCAGTAACACGAATAGGCATCTGCATACTGATGTTCGTAGTGGTGTTATTCATAATTGCCAAAAGTTGGAAATAACCCAGGTGACCATCAACTGATGAATGGATAAGCAAACTGTGGTGTATTCACACAATGGAATATTATGCAGCAGTAGGAAGAAATGAAGTAGTGAAGCATATGACAACATGGATGAACCTGGAGGACATTATGTTGCATGAAGCAAGCCAGACACAAGAGGCAAGTACTGTATGACTGCACTATTATGAACTAAAAATATGTAAACTCATGGAGATAATAATTAGAATGTAGGTCACCAGAAAATAGAAAACTGAGGGTTAATCTGTGCAGAATTGGTTAAAAGGTTTTAAATCTTTGGAAATGAATAGAAATGGTGAAAGCACATCATATTATGTGTGTAACTAGCAGATTTATTATGTGGGTATGATAATGGTTGAAAGGAAAAGTCTAAGGTCATGTATATCACTAGAAGGAAAGCCAAAAAATGTAAGATGGGACTGTATAATATAGTGAAACCTCATGTAAAATACGAGTATGAGTGATATTGCATGTATAATACTATTTTTACACAATATAAATACAAATATACTAGAGAGAAGGAAACAGAATAGCAGCTATGTAGGACAGGGGAAGCATAAAGAGATTGAGAAGTGATGAGTTTTGTTTGTTTGTTTTTTGTTTTTATTAATATTATTATTGGAATAATGAAAATGCTCTAAAAATGATTGAAGCAATGAATGCATAACTATTTGATTATACCAAACACCATCGATTGTAAACTTTTGATGGATTTATGCTTTATTAATATGTATCAATAAAATTGATTTGTTTTTAAAAAATGGTAGGGAAGTTAAGTGCACCTTTTGCTGATCCCAAACTGCTCTCCTCCCTGGCAAGGTGTGGAGCCATTCTTTGTTCCCATTGTGTGTCCCAGGCCCTGTTCTGGAGGCAGCAGCATAGCTCTGATGTTCATACTGCAGTGCATATAAAAAAAATTAATATGATCATCTTTATTGATGCAGAAAATTCATTTGGCATAATCCAGCACCACTTCTAGATAAAAAATTTTAAATATCTAGTAATAGAATGAACTTTTCTCCACATCATAAAGGGCATATATTAAAAACACACAGCTAATGACATACTCAATGGTGAAAGACTGAAAACTTTCTCCCCCTAAGATGAGGAATAATTCAAGATGACCACTGTAACTGCTGCTATTCAACATTGTACTGAAAGCTCTAGCCAGAACGATTAGGCAACAACAAGAAATAAAAGACATCTAAACTGATAGGAAAAAGTAAAATTTTCCCTATTTTCAGATGACACAATCCTATATATATAGAAAATCTACAAAAAAATACTAAAGCTAATAAATCAATTCAGCAAAGTGGTGGGGTACAAGATAAACATGCAAAAATCAGTAGTATTTCTATACACTGGTAGTGAACAGTCTGAAAAGGAAATCAAGAAAAAATCCACTTACAATAGCAACTAAAAGAATCACGTATCTATGAATGAATTTAATCAAGGATGTAAAGAATTTATACACTACAAAAATTTGTTGAATGAAATCAAAGAAGATCTAAATAAATGGAAGGGCATTACATGTTCATGGATTGGAAGACAAAATATCAGTAAGATGTCAATTCTACCCAAAGCAATTTACAGGTTCAGCACAATCCCAGAGTTCCAATAGCTTTTTTGTTTTTCGTTTTTTTTTCAGAAATGGGAATGTTAATTAGCAAATTTATATGGAAGTGCAATGGGTCCCAAAATGTCAAAACCATCGTGAGAAAGAAGTGCAAAGTTGGGGACTTACATTTCCTGATTTTAGAACTTATTTAGCTATGGTAATCAAAACAGTGTGGTACAGGTACAATGAAAGACAAAAAGACCAATGGAATCAAAATGACAGTTCAGAAATGAACCCTCACATCTATGGGAAATTGAAGTTTGACAAGGGTACCAAATCCACTCAATGGGGAAAGAACAGTCTCTTCAACAAATGGTGCTCCAAAAAAATGTTTTTCTGTATGCAAAGAACGAACATGGACCCCCTATAACAGAGCACATACAAATATTAACTCCAAATAGATCCAAGACATAAATTTAAGGACCAGAACTATAAAATTCCTAGAAAAAAAATCAAAGGGAATCATCATCATGACCTTGTGTTAGCCCACGGTTTCTTAGACTTTACACCAAGATCATAAAGAAAATATAGATAATTGAGACTTCATCAACATTAAAAGCTTTTGTGCATCAAGGTACTACATCATGAAAGTGAAAAGATAACCTACTGAATGGGAGAAAGTATTTGGAAACCGCATATCCAATAAAGTATATAAAACTACAATTCAACAGCAAAAGACAACCCAATTAAGAAATGAGCATAAGACCTGAATAGACATTTCTCCAAAGAAGACATACAAATAACACAGGAAAAGGTGTACAACAGTATTATCCATTAGAGAAATACAAATCAAAGCCACTATGAGATATCATTTCACACCCACTAAAATGATTATCGTTAAAGAAATGAAAAATCACAAGGGTTGGAAAGGAATTGGTGAAATAGGAACACTGGTTCATTGTTGATGGGGATATAAAATGGTGCAGCCACTATGTAAAACAGTTTGGCAGTTCCTCAGAATGTTAAGTATAGAATTACCATATGACCTGGTAATCCCTCTTCTAGGTATACATCCAAAAAATTTTGAAAATAGAGTCTCAAACAGATATTTTCACACTGATGTTCACAGTGGTATTATTCACAGTTGCCAAAAGATGGAAGCAATCCAAGTGTCCGTCAACAGATAAATGGATAAAGAAAATGTGGTATACACATGCAATGGAATATTATTCAGCTTCAAACAAAGGAATGAAGTTCTGATACTTGTGACCACATTGAGTGAAATAAACCAGATACATAAAGACAAATATTGTATGATCTCTCATATAAAATAACTAGAATATGCACAAATTTATAAAATCAGAAACTAAGATACAGGTTACCTGGGGCCTGGTGGTGTTAATAATGGGGTGTTAATGCTTACTTGGTACAAAATTTCTGTTTGAATTGATGGTGATGTTTTGGTAATGGATGGTAGTGATGGTAGCATAACATTTAGAATGTAATTAACACCAAAGGATAATATATTTCAAAGTCATTAAAAGGGGAAATTTTAGGTTGTATATAGTAAATAAAAACAAAATTTAAAAAACAACAACATAGGACTGTACAACACAAACAGTGAAACTTAATATGAACTATGGGCTATAGGTAACAGTGTAATTATAGCAATAGTTTTTCATTAAATTATAACAAAGGTACCATGCTAATACGGAATGTTAATAGGGAGAACTGTGTGATTTTTATGTACACCTACAGTTTCTTTAATTAAAAAAAAATAAAAGAGAAGGAAATATTGCCTTTTCCAGGAAGGATGAGGTCCAATGAAATCAATTTACCATCAAGAGATTTTCTGGTGTACTTGAGGAATGGTGCCATATTGGGGACTCAGGATTGATCATTGTTGTTGGAAGATTGAACATTCCACAGTCATGGTAGAGAAGTACCCACACCAGCCTATGTAAGTGGCCACCCATGATCATGGCCTCATGCATAGCCTCCATCCATGCCATCACAATTGCTCCATTCATGAATCCATTATTCCAGAAGTGAAGTGGCCAATGACAGAGGCTAGCTGCTATCGACTGACTGAGTCATTGGTATAACTCTCCCATATTAGATGCTTTCTGGTGGGTAACATGCAATAAAAAGATCTTCACATATTGTGCCCACTATCCAAAATAAAGAGAGCTAGGGTGTCTATATTAATATCAGACAAAATAGACTTTACATCAAAACTGTTACAAAAGTCAAAGAAGGGCATTATAAAGTGTCAATTCAACAAGAGGATGTGACAATTATGTATTTATATGCACTTAACAACTGAGCCCCAATATATATATATATATATATAAAACAAACATTGACAGAATCCGAGGGAGAAATAGACAGTTCTACAATAATAGTTGGAGATTTTAATACATTACTTTCAAACTGGAGACAATATCCAGACAGAAGATCAACAAGGAAATAGAGGACCTGAACAGCACTATAAACCAGTTGGTTTAGATCAGGGGTTCTTAACAAGGGGTCCGTGAGCTTGAATTGAAACTCAGAAAACATTATTCTTGTGGGGATGTGTTGGGGAGGGTGTGATATATTTATTAAATAATACACAGTACAGCATGGACTTAGCAAAGGGTCTGTGGTTTTCACCTGACTGGCAAAGGGGTCCATGAAACAAGAAGTTTAAGAACCCCTGAACTAGATCTAACAGACGTAATTACAACACTTCACCCAACAACAGCAGAATATACATTCCTTTCAAGTGCACATGGATCACTGTCCAGGAGAGACTATATGTTAGGGCACAAGAATGGTCTCAATAAATTGCAAAATAATGATGTTAAACTCATACCTCGCACTGTTTACAATAATGAACTCAAAATGAATCAAGAACCAATAAAACTACACAAAACTGAAAATCATAGACAACATAGGGGGAAATCTTTATACGTAGGATTTAATAATGTATTCTTGATATGACACCAAAAGCACAAGCAAAAAAAGGAACATTAGCTATATTTGGCTTCATCAAAATTTAAAACTTTTATACATCTAAGGATATTATTAGGAAAGTAAATAGACAATCTACAGAATGGGAGAAAATGGGTATATCAGAAAAGAGCTTAATATCCAACAATATGTAAAGAATTTTTCAGCACAACAACCAAAAGGCAAAGAACTCAATTTAGAAGTGCACAAAGGACTTAAGTAGACATTTTCCAAACAAGGCATAAATCACTAATAAGCATATGAAAAGATGCTCAACATCACTAGTCATTTGGGAAATGCAAGTCAACACCACCCTGAGATATGACTTCATATCCACGAAAATCACTGTTATTTAAAATAAAATAAAATAAAATAAGTGTTGGAGAGGATGTGGAAAATTTGGAACTCGAATACATTGTTGATATGAATGTAAGATGGTGCAGTCACTGTGGAAAACAATACGACAGTTCTTCAAATAGTTAAATATAGAGTTACCATATGACCCTGCAATCCCACTTCTAGGTAACACCCAAAGAAAGTGAAAACAGTGTCACAAATAGATACTTGTGCACCAGTGTTTATAGCAGTCTTATTCACAATAGCCAAAAAGAGGAAGCAACACAAGTGTCCATAAATGAATGAATGGATAAACAAAATGAGGTACATACACACAATAGAATATTATTCAGCCACACAGAAGACAGAAATTCTGAGACATTCTCTAACATAGAATAACCTTGAACATATTAAGCACAGTGAAATAAGCAAGACACATAAAGACAAATATTGTAAGATGCAATTTATAAAATATATCTAGAAATAGCAAATCCTAAGATACAGAAAACAGAGTAGAGTCTACCAGGGGATAAGGTGCAATGAAAAATGCACATAGAATATTCAGAAAGATAGAAGTAAAGCAATATGACCAGAGGAGAATATTTGTGTAGAGATGTAGTAGGATATAAGTTTCGAGATGTATTGGGGCCTAGTTTGTTACAGTCTTGAATTTCAGAATTCAGAATGCTGTAATGATGAATTACCTTTTAGTTATTAGGGATAAAATGCTAGACAGATGGAAAACATGAACCTAGTCTGGATATTGTATTTTAACAGGATTACTTCCTTAAACATCTGTTGACATCTCTAAAGGGCTTATTGCCCAGAACATGGAGAGTTAAGAGACTTACACATTCTTGACCTAGTTCCGCCACTAAAAAATAAGGAACTAACATTTTCTCATAAGGCCTTATTTTAATGATAATGTTTAAAAAGATACTTCTTTCCAACTTTATAATTCTAAGGATGCAATGTAATACGGCCTTTAAAATCATGGAGCTTTGGAAGCAGACATAACTGGGCCTGGAGTCTTCTTTCTGACACAATTTGGCTCTGTTATCTTGGAAAAAATAATCTCTTAAGACTCAGTTTCATTAACTTTAGAATGGGGATAACATTCTAAAATGTTATGAGGAAAGGATAGCCTTTCCTCATAGGATTGTTGAAAGGCTTAGCAATAAGGTGACATCCTAAATGTATATAATGCAGGGATTGACATACAGGTTCATAAAAGTTAGAGGTAATTGTGCTGAATAATGCACCTTTAATTATTCCACAAAAGAGAGATCTAAGTTTGGTAGCACTTCTTACAAATTGTGGCAATAAGTAAGCAGTTTGCAGCCTTCAACCCTCTCTAGAATAAGAGCTTGGGGTTATTGTAGACTACAAGGACCTATGGCAAACACTATTTTATATCCATCTTGGATTTTCTCTTCATTTCCCACGCAAATGAAAATATATGTTTTTGGTCTGTTTGCATTTTTACTATTAAGAACATTAGCTAATTTAGGCATGCAGTGAAGAGTGTTGAAGGCAGAAAGGAAGTGGTGGGGCCCCTGTCAACAGCATGACACCTAGGGAAAAGCTTACTAATGGAGTAATAATGTTCAAAAGAAGAAAAATTGAGTCCTTTTCCTTTCCCCATGGGAACATTAAAACTTTTCAAAAATCACAAAATCAACTTGAAGCTCAATCAAGGGTTGCAAAAAGCAGAAGAGTATACTGTATCTCCAACACCTCGACTAGTGCTGGAGTATGTAATGCATTTCTGTCAATGACAGTTTTCTGGGTTATTTTTAATTTAGTCTAATTAGCCATGTCTTCTCCAACAAGTATAGGAGTCAGTCAAAATGTGGGTAACAATTGTGAAACTTCCTTTTCAAGAATTCTTTTGCATATTATTTTGGAAGACAACTATAAAGGCCTATAAATGAAAACCCCCATAAATGTCTGCCCAGATGATTCAGTCGATGTCGACAAGCCAAGGTAGGATGGGCTGTCAGAGATATTGGGGTTGAATATAGTATATGGCATCAAAAGCATGGCTTTGTAAATATTTCCTTCTTTGCATGCCGATTTAATTATCTTGCACCCCAGAGAAGAGCAAAACTGGGGCCAACATCATTTCAAAGGAAAGAAAAATGTGTTCCTATTTTTATAGCCTTGTAAAAGCAAGGAAATGTCTGAAGAGAAAAAAAAAAACAAAAAACAGTCTTGAAGTAGAATGCAATATGCCCCAACCCAAACTTATTCAAGATGTCGTTCCTGGATAGAATTCTATACTCTCAGCATTAGACAGGCTGGTTAAGCAAAGGCAGGTTCTACATGGACTGTCATTTGAACATGATATTGATGGATCGTTTTTACAAACAGGCTGGACTGCAATGAAAAGCTTTGTGAATGTGCTAAGACTGTTTTAACAGGTCACTGGAGACCAAAGTGCCTGAAGGAGAGAATCTAAGCCAAGTCCTATGAACAGCTCATAATATATGAATAATGAAGCTCTTCAGAAAAAAAAACAAAATGAAGATATTCCCAAAGACATTTCTTGTGTCACTAATATTTTGAGAGCCCTTCTAGCTGCAACCTGATTAGGTGTTTCAGGATCTGCCATATGTTTTCTTCATGACCCTCTGATCCACTGTTCTATTTTCTTTTTCAAATCACAGAGAACAGGTTTCCATTGTACTTAAACAGGTAGAAGTCTTGTCTGAAATAAATATGAGCCAATATAATGAATCAATTCAATGGAGAAACATTCCATGCACACTTATAACTAGAATTGTTGGGACCTTTCAAGGGCAATAAGAAAAGTGGGAATATTCACTGAAAAAAAAAAGAAAATCAGCATCCTTCCAAACAGACAAAATGTAATTGTTGCCAGCCAATCCCACATAGTGCCTAATTTTATCAGTACACGTATGACTCAGACTAAAAATCATTTGGCCATTTTTTGCTCATTTGCTGCCAAAGTATGATTTTTCTCTGAGCTTAATATTCAATTATAAGCAATTGAATATGAATTTGAACATTTAAAAGCATATTTTTTTCATAAACTGTATCCTACTTTACTAACAAGTCATCATTTAAGTCAAGTTTCATACAGAGGAATTTGCCATCATGCAAGTTCAGTTCATGATTTGTATGCTCCAGAAGAGTTAACTCAAATGGGATTTATTTATGTTCCAGGTGATAACATAAGTTAAGATGACTCAGTTTAGAGCATAATCAAAGAAAATAAAGAGCAGGACAATATAAGTATTCAAATATAATTTCCAGCTATTATTTCTGATAATTACCTTTCACAGGATCATAGAATGGAAAAGTAGGAAGATGTGTGTTTGGGGGTTGAGCCTGCCCATCTTTTTGCATTTTTTAAATTTATTTAAATTTAAATAAATGTTAAATTTATTTTAAAAATAAGACAAAATTTCCACAGGCTTTCTTGGCAAGTCATTTCAGGACACTTGAAAACCTATTCCTTTGGCCATATGCTTACTAAGGATTAAATATCACTGTTTTGGCATTCTTGAACATAGTCCTCTGCATGATGAAAACATAATTTTACCTATCTCCAGACAGTTTAAGAGTTGCCAAATCACATTCTTATACATCTAATTTGATCCTCACAAAATTCATAGGAGGGAGACAGGGCAGCTTAATCCTTAGGCATAGGGGCAATATTTGATGTGTATTTGCATCACTCATGCTAAGCACATAGGGTGTGCTTAATGGTATTTCTTGAATAAATGATTGAATTATCCTGCGTCAAGCAATAAGAAAACCAGTCTATGGCCATACCACCTTGAATGTGCCTGATATCTCATAAAAGATAAGAAAACCCAAGCTCAGTAACATTGAGGAGCATTCATAAGGTTTATTTGTTTAAAAATTACCATTAAGGCTGGCTTTGAGTGCTTATGATTATTAGTCCTGAGTTCTGTGCTTACAATAAATTTACTAGGTGTCCCCACATAATACCCTACAACATCCACCCCCAAAATAAAAAAAAAATTAAAAAATCTAAGAAACAAAATAAAGACGGAAAATAATTTGCTTATTTATTTTGAAATCTCAACACTGAATTATATTCTAAGGTTCAAAAAATAATTAAAAGAATAGAATAATCATACTTTACTTTCAGATGATTCATTCTTTAAAGGCGAAAATGTTGTCTCAAGACTAATGATTATATCCTATGTATTCTACTTCAATTCTTTATTATCTGATAATAGTAAAGCACTTTCACATTCCTTACTTCCAAATTTCACAAAGCAGCAGCACTTATTCCATTTTCATAGTGTTGGAGAAAAAGGTGGCACTCACTGGGATGAGGAGACTGATGATTACAGGCAGGAAGTTTATTGAGAAACTCTCCCAGCAGAGGGCATCTGGAGAATCGACTTCAGCTCACCCATGGAAGGTGGTGGATATGACTTTATACAGTGCATCAATAAAAGGGGAAATGTTAGTCCATGGGGAGGGGGAGAGATGGAGTACAGCCTGGGGCCAATAAGGGGCTGTAAAAGTGAATTCTTCCCATGTATGGCTTAGGGGTAGTGGTCTAGGAGGTGGGGTATTCTTGGAATGTGGGAGGGGTTGGTGGGGCCTGGGCCCAGAAGGGGTGAAGGTCTTTATCTGCTCCACTCCACTGTGATATAGATCTTTTGTTCATTCTTGGGGGGGAGACGAGCTGCCTCTGCACACATAGGCATAGTCTTATGACCTATTAATCATTGCAAACCTCATTAGGGGAAACCTCTAACATATAGCTAAGGAGATGGTAGGTGTATTAGTTTTCTAGGGATCCCATAACAAATTTCCATAAACTGGGTTGCTTAAAACAACCACAGTTCAGGAGGCCAGAAGTCCAAAATTAATGTGTTGATACCTTTTGGAAGCCCTGAGGGAAAGACTGTTCCATGCCTCTTCCCTAGTTTCTGGTGGTCGCCCCCAAGCCTTGGTGTTCCTTAGTCTGCAACTGCAGCTCTCCA
The DNA here is from genome assembly GCA_029593785.1 of Cabassous unicinctus. Lineage (NCBI taxonomy): Eukaryota > Metazoa > Chordata > Mammalia > Cingulata > Chlamyphoridae > Cabassous > Cabassous unicinctus. The sequence goes on along the minus strand of JAQZBX010026641.1, from coordinate 9,107 downwards.
AACTGTCTCCATCTTCACATGGCTTTCTCCACTGTGGATCTCCTCTACGTCTTATAGTGACACCAATTTGGATAGAGGACCCACTCACCCTCATTCAGTATGACCTCATCTTAACTTGGTGAGGTTCTGCAAGAACCCTACTTCTAAATAAGGGTACATTTACAGGTGCCAGGGGTTAGAACAGCAACATGTATCTTGGGGAGGCACAATTCAACTCACAACAATTGCCCCAATCGTGTATCTTGGTGCTAGGTAGTAGGCTTCCAAGGAATATTGGCTCCAACATGGGAAAATTTTATCCATTGTGTCTCCTATTTTGAATGCTGGCTCTTTTAAGCCTTATTGTGTTTGTCTAACAATAATTCTTTTACTGGGAATTGTGGGGTGAAAAAACACTTGCCAAGGAACATAGGGGGGTACAGAGTATGTCTGTATGAAAATGAACAGTGTCAATTTGTGTATTGAACTATTTGGTGGAGTTCTTGAGTAATCATGGAAGTCAGAGTATAGTCAAGAGAGAGATGGTAGTCAAGAGCCATCAAAAAGCTTCCTGTTTAAAATATATCCATCTTTTTTCATATAATGATTTGAACAATTAAGAATTAATTTGTACTAGCAAATGCCTCTTTCAAAAGGCACATATCATGGAAAGATCATATCTGTAAGTGATAGTGACAATTATTTCAAGAATCACAAGAATATAAAGCTGAACAAAAGTAATTCAGAAAATGGGAATTTTGCAGGGCAGAAGAAGAAGAGATAATTTGGGAATATATAGGATATAAAGCCCCAGTGGCAAGGGAAGAACTTTGCCCAACTAGAAAGCATTAGGAGGAAAGCAAATTGAATATTGGAAGGGTAGCATATAGAGTAGAAGGTGAAAAGGTAGTTGTATCCTAGAAGCAAGATATGCCCCTGAGCCCTGGAAAATATCCAAGTATTAACTGAAAATTATCTTGTGCAATTGACTGTTAATTTGGTAATCTGAATTACAAACAGTTTTTAAGGCTGCAAGTATAAATCTTGTAAACCAGCTCAGTCTTAGTCCATCCTAGTTTAGTCTTCTGCAAGCCACTGGCTCATCAAATCCATTGTTATCTTAATCCATTGCTACTATGTATACACACACACATACACCAATGAGCAAGATGAGAAGAAAGAGCTAAGTTCCTAACAGCTACCTATTCAAATAAAATTTTTTAAAAAATCCCTCCTCTTAAAATACTTTCATTTATCTCTTTATCACCTTCCCTTCTCATTCACTCATTTGACTAATATTCTGTATGCTAACTATCTGCAAAGCATGGTGCTGGACCTTAGAGATTTTGTAATGAATCAACAGAGCCCCTGCATTCAAGGACTTCAAATTCCAGTGTCATGCTGTAATAGGAATATCCACGGGATGGTAAGGGAGCAAGAAAAAGTGGCACTGTATCCAAGCTGGAGTGTTAGCATACTTACAGGAAGACATGTTAGTGGAGGCCTTCTTTTCAGGTATGACTCAAATTTCTATAAGTTATCAACTTAGTTGTTTTTGAGGATCTTTTAAAGTTCTTGCTAAATCCAAACTCTCCCTACAGGAAAAATCCTATGTAGGCTGACAAATCTAAGTAACATTTGACCACTGAATAGTAACCATCAGACCACTACAACTCTATGGGGACATCCTCAGCCATTTTTCTCAAAGGTTATGCCTTCAGTGATGGGATATGTGCAGTTAGTCAATATCAGTCCATATACCCTGATAGTGAAAAAAACCAGTTCTTTTAAAAATGGATCATCCCAATTGCTAGATATTGTTGGCTCTCATATTTCAAATTCAGTGAAGTATACACTTATCATTCCATCTAACCTTAAGAATTCTTTCTCTAATAATTATATAAAAATACAAGCTCTGCATAAAGATAATGGATGAAAGACCACAGCATGATGTGACTGATCGTCCATTTTTCTTACTAATCTAGCTCTTGATAAAAGAATAAAACAGGATCTGCTCTGCATTTGGCATGCTTCATTTGCATTCTTAGCATGCATTTAGCATGCCCAGTTAATATTTGAAAGATTTTTCAATGTGCTTACTTGAAAATACTTTGACATTATAACAGTCTTGTGGTGTGATCATGTTAGTCTGCAAAAGTATCAGCCTATGTCTAAGCATTACTTAGGCACATTGTTAAGCCTTAACCTCCAAAGCCACTACTATGCAGGAAAAAAATGTTATTGGTTCAGTGAAGTGAAGAAGAAAAAAAGCAGTGATGATCTCTCTGGGTTTGCGATAACAATAGGGATAGAATACATGGTGGAAGTAGGGAGCCTTAAGGTGCTGAATGTTTGCCAGGACCAACAAATTCATGTAACAGGCCCTAAATTTAAAAGGGGGAAAAAATCCTTCCTAAGTGATTAATATGATCATAATGAACAATTAGTTCAGGACAACAAGCTGCAGAGTATATTCCTATTCACATAGCAGAAATCAGTCACTAGGGCTTTTAAGAGATAAGGGAAAATATTGACAGGCTTGAGGAGAACAGCTGAAATTACAGTCACTCCACACTCTTTAGACATTTGTCACCAGTAGATGTAAATATTTATGGCTCAGATAACAAATGACTTACCTTATTTGGTGATTTGAGGGGCTGCTGTGATTCCAGAGTCACGGGAATGGTGTTAGGTTTCGGCAGAGATCTGGGCTGGATTAAGCTAGGGAGTAGTAACAGCTGCAAATGAAAAATGTGTCCTAACCTATTCCACCCCCATAATCCTCATGCTCTCACACATGCAGCAAAACAAACCCCCTCTCCAGAAAGAAAAATTACGAAAATCTGCACCTCAGGCTGTAAGGAGAAAATCTTCCTAAAAACTGGAATTTAGAAAAATGTGGAGTATAGAGAGGGGGCTAAACTAAGCACATTCAGAGCACATAAAATTAAAACACACCAACCTCATCTGTTGAACAGCATGGTGCTCTGGCAATTCATAAGAAAATGTTTGATAATATTTATAGCTCAGCTAAATAAGGAATTAATAAGGGAAAAGGTGGATTTTCCTGGATGAGATAACTCTATATGCTCTCTTAGATGTTTGTCCTAGGATTAGGCAGCATAGAATCACCTCTGTCCCCAAAGAGTTCAAGAGAACCCTGTTGAATTCTTTGAACTCAGCCCAGGGAAGGCCCTTAAAGATATATTCTTCACCTGCTTGTCTACAATTTGACAAACATTCTGCACCTCTGGCCAGGGAGACAATGTTTTTCTTACAAAAGGTGTCTCTGCAGAGCAGAGCTGTTCTCCAACTGTGATCTTCAGTTGCAACAACTACACGAGCATAAGAATACGAAGAAAAGTCTATTTAAAGAGAATGGACTTCAAGGGGTAGATCTTACACAAGGCAGGTTATAATTACAGAATAATAGATATCCTTTCTTCCTAGGTCCTGGGTCTTAAAACGGCTATCCTTGAAGCTATTAAATGCCTTAAGTGGATTCTGAACTCTGAAGTTTACTACATTGCTCCACATCCATGCTTCAAAGCTGACCTAAGTTTCACTTAATTGAACATTTTCTCAGCTGACAGCTCCCCCATTTGAAGAACAAATCCATAACCAAGTACCAATGCATTCTATGATAAATGCACCCTTTTACTACTAGTTGGGAAGAAATATTTAGGAAGCCATCTTTTATAAAGAAGAATATTTATGTGGGAATTAACATCAAATTTAAGGTTTCTATGTAAATGATGATAAATTTTGTTTAAGTTTTACTTGTAACTACAAACCCCTGTTTATATATACCTTTTTCCTACCCAGCAGAGTCTTAGTATAAAAGGAAGGGATGATGTGGTGGACATCTTGTTCAAAACGCCCTTCAAGGAAAGACTTGTCCCAGCAGGGTGAAAGCTGTTAAGAGACAACTTTTCAGCTGACAGCACTTCCAGGGATGTCTTCAGCTACAGGCAGTGCTTAGCCCAGCATCATGACTTTCTGGGGTAAGCCACAAGATGGAGAAGGGTAGATAAATGCTGGGCCATTTCAATCCAATACAAGACAACTTTAACCAGTTGTTTTAGCTCTAGAGCTCCCCAATTGGTTTGGTTAAAGTTTTCTTCAGACTTCCCTTTCACAGTTATTGACCTTATCCAGCTTGGAGTCCAAGTCAGTCTCCTTTCCAGAGAACTAGCCAGTAACACTGGTAAGATTTTTGTCAGGACTTTGGCTCCAGCTTCAGGAGATTAAGAAGAAAGGAAATTCTGCTGATTTGAACTCTAAGTGGAGACCACTGTGTGCTTATAGAATTCCTAAATGTATAAGTTAGGCAATGAAGACTGCCTTTCCAAAATCAAGGAGTGATTATTTAGGACTAGGTTTGGAATTCTCCTTACCAATATCCTTCTCAATATCTGTTAAGCTATTATGATTAAAAATTTGGACTTTTCTATAAGACTCAGCAAAGTCAAATACCATTTGGTAAAGATGGTAATTTTTATAAGAATTAACACACATACAAACACCACTGGTTTTGCTTGACAATTTTGGTAGGTCAAGTTTATTTGCCTCCGCCTATAGATACATTCTCTGTGTTCTTTATCTCAAGCTCTAGAATAAATCCTTGCCAAAGAATGGGTGATTTAAGAGATTCTAAATCACTAAGGATGATTAGCTTTGTGTCTGGTTCTACTCAGGTTTTAAATGCCTCAATTTCTTGGTGATTCAGCATCTGATTAGTTTTCTTGAAAATAAATCCCAATAATACAGCCTAAAACATATACCGGGAATAAGTGTTCAACCACTAAATCCCCATCTCTGCTTATAAAATTCTAATTTTTCTTTGACATCTTCTTACTGGTAATCATTGGTTCTATAGACTGTTTTGTTTTTTTTTTTTTCAAGAATGCTTGATGACCTTAATCTTCAATTCAATTGAAAATTTTGTATAAAATACTCCCAAATACTTCTAAATAATCTGAGACTCAACTTTTCCCCATATTTTAATAACTATCCTTTTCCTGACCCAGTGATACTGAATGGCATGGATTTGGGCCTCTTGTCCAATCTGTACCATATTTAACCAAGCATCTCTTCAGACCAGAATCTGCCAAAGCCATGTTGGTGTCCATGAATAGAAATGAGTTGTAACAAATCTAGTCCAGGATAAGAAGTGTCTCTTGATATTTGATGGAAAAAAAATTCCATCCCTAATTAGAGAATTCAATTTAACTAAGGCATGATCTTGCCTGTGAAGAGGTTGTATTAACACATCTCTTCTGAATGATCCAGTTTCTTCACAATTTTAATCAAACACTATCAAATAGAGAGACCACTATCTTTGCAATCAAGCATATAATGGACCAAAACCTGTGTTCATCCCCCATTAGATCTTTGATATTTTGCCTTTTTAAAAAAATAATTCTAAGAGGAAACTCTCTAATACTGGTAAATTAGATACAAATTCAAAGGGATCTGGAACCCTACTTCTAACCTGTGAAATTCACAGAAAGATAGATTCTCACATTGTCATACAACCTCAATTTTGAAATAAAACTTTAAAAAACTACACCAGAATCATCAAATGAAATGATTCATTAAATACAAATATATGTACATTTATAAATATATATATATATATATACACACCACCAGCTGTGTATTAACATGCTAAATAATTTTATAATAAAACTAAGCTTTACCACAATCAACTTTGTCCAAGGCAACAAACAGTTCATATGAGCTGGTAGAACTATTGCCACATCTCTTCACTGGAAAAATTGAACAAACAGATTTTAGATTTTTTTCTACCTCCCAAGGGCAGATCAGGTGATAATATCAGTCAAAGAAGATCATTACCCAAAAGCCAAGAACCTTGAATTTTTGCTTTTGAGTAGCCCGATTTTGTTAGTAGAATAAAATCCCCAATTCCACCCACAGACCATTCCTAAGGGAACAAGCAAGCAAACAATGACTTGATAAAATTAAGAAGTTGGGGGTGGGAGGGACTGTTAAACTCATCCACTGTTTTTAATAGCATAAGCTTTTATTCTTTCTTTCCCCAACCCTCAACCCCTGCGCCCATCATAGATTTGATCAAGCACAAAGGAGAAACAGTAGGCTAAGTTCAATTAGCCTACCCTGGTTGAGAATAATCTGGGAGGAAAAAAGGGGTCAGGACTATAGCAAAGTTCTTTTCATTAAGAAGATATAATAAGCAGAGCATAAACACCCTGTGATCGCTAAAAGCATAGAATAATATTCACATTGATAGAACCTTAGCATAAATAAAAGAATTTCATTAAATAGAAATGAAAAAAGTTCAGTGACCCTTACCGCATCTAAGGATATTCCCAGAATTTAGCAAAATGAGGCAAGAAATATGCATTAAGAGAATGTTTTCAAGATTTCTTTCTAAAATGATTACAGCAATTACAGGCACAATCTAGTATGAAGGGCAATAGATCTTGCCACCAGGGCAGGATTCATCTTATTGGTCACCTCTTTGCCCCATCTCTGAAATTTCCACTCTTGTTTCTTAAAAAATGATGGTATGCTCCTCTTTTGCTTACATCCATCAACCCTAATTTTAGGAACTTTGGTGTCCTGTTGCTGTGCTTGACTAAATGGAGTCTTAAGCCCCTTTTATCTTTTTGGAATTATATAATTTGGCTAGACAATTCTCTTCTGCCTGGAGTCTTAGTGGCTGTCTCATTCTTTATATTTTTTTTCATTAACCTTTTACCATCATCAATATTGGCAGAAGAATGTGTTTATAACAGAATGACTACATTTTAAAATATAAAATATATTTATTTTCTCTCAAGTTCAAACTTTACCATTCTGGGAAAGAACAAGAGCTGTCAGGGAGCCTTGAGCTAAATGGAAGTCAAATACACTGGCTTCCTTCACAGAGAGACAGTGGTGGGAGGGAAAAAGAGAGGAGCAGGGGCAGAAGAGAATTCTGGAAAATACAGTCTAAGCTGGAGATCATATTATTTTTTAGGCATAAAAAGTCCTTAGGTATTTGATTTTTGTTGTCAAATAAATCTCTGGAAATATAAAGATGATACAGGCATCTTGAGAATTAATATCTAAAATAATTTTCTGGGCCCAAATCTCAATGCAGTGATAAAAAAATATTCATCTTATGCTATAGGTGTAAGTTTGTGAACAGTTAAATGAACAGCCTCAGCTCCTGTTTCATTTTTTATTTGGAATTCTTGCAACTCTGTCACTGAACATCTTGGAGTTTGTTTTGCATGTCATCAACTGGATGAGATGAAGTTTTTTTTATCCTTTATTAACTATACAATCAAAGTCTCAGGCCCTGCATGATTCCTTAAAATTTGTGGCTTTCAGATCCGCAGCGCTCTAGTTCAAGATGGAAATTGCTTTCAGCCAGTATTATACAGAGCCTTGTTTCCATTTTATCTTTTATTTAAGGCTGCTGTGTCATCTACAGCCTGTTCACCAAGATTCCAATTATCTGATAGACAGAAACCAGTAAAATTGTTCTCTCTTGTTTTCTCATTGGATAGGCACAAGTTAAAAATCATTTTCATCAAAAAATTAAGGCCATTCCTTAATGGCTGGGTCAGTTTATATGCATGACATGAAGATATCACTGTGAAACATAGGAAAGGTCTTTTAGAAATGAAGAGTTTGTCAGAATTACCTGAAAGGTGCCCATAGCCATGTCTTAAATCACATAAATTCTCTCTCTCTTCATCCCCTGGTGATGATGACAGAAAGACTATGAGCAACCTGATATTCCTAGTTCTGGAACATGGATCCTAGATTAGTTTTTGCCATGAAAGTGCATATAAGCCACGGACCTTTCTTTTCTCATGGCCTGTGACCTTCATATGGACCTAGCTCATCCCATTTCAGGCAGGCACTGGTCATAGAAACGAATCAAAGCATTGTTCTAAGAAGTTACAAGCTGACCATCTGATAAGAGGATGACCTTACATAAAAGTCAGTATTTGTCTCTGCTTTTCTGCCCGCCACTGCCCAGGTCAAAACCTTCCAGATGGTAATGTTTTCAAGCCAAGAACTGCACTTTATAGGGATTATTTACTCCTTGCCACAATCCTAGGAAGTAGGCACTACCATTCCTACCTTACAAAGAAATTGAGGTTTGAGAACTTAAGTGACTTGCCCAAATTTACACAGACTGTAGGTGGTGAATCCAGGGTTAGATTCCAACAGCTATGCCCATGTATACTTTGCTCCACTCCATTCCACACTTATCCTCATCAGGTTATCTAAACAGTTAATGATATGTATGCTCTGTGAAATACGTGATGAAAGTAGAATATATTACTAGCATAAAGAAATAAAAAACAAAATGAAATCCTTACATAATTCCTTTACTCTCACTCAAAGATTATTCTCTTAATATTTCATTTATTCTCTTCCAGAATTCTCATTCACTCTCTCTCACTCTCACTTGCTCTCTCATCCTTTCTCTCACCTTTGTTCCATATACCCTCTCTATTTATAAAATTTTGTTTTTGTAATTAGGATCATAAAGTAGGTAGTATTTAGTATCCTACTTTTTTTTTAACATTACATCATGAGCCTGTTATGTCATTAAATAATTTTCAAAACCTGATTTTAATAGTAACATAGTATTCCAATAAACATTAGACATATATTTAATGTTGAGAAATAAGGTATTTTCCTTCCAGGAAGCACCATTATTCTCTTTCCTTTCCTACAGAATACAGGACTGTGGATAGCTCAGACCTAGTCAAGCAAGGAACCACCTATTTTAGCCATTGATTTTGTTTTTCTTTTTTTTTGAGATGGGCATGTGACCCACAATGTTTCAATATCAACTCTCAAAAAATTTGCTTGAGCTGTTGAAAAGAGGCACTCTATCCCCTGGTGTTCTTAACTGATAACTCTGGATTGTGATAATCTTTGCAAGAGATTGTCTGGGAATGAAGCTATCACCGAGGAGAGTTGATAGTTGATCTGAAGTACTGAAAGTTAAATTCCTCATTGTGCTGCTTGATATCTAGATGGTGTCTTGCCTCGTGGTAGAGTTAACCAAACCTGAACTTTTCACTTATGTGATATGGTAAATCTCCTTTTTTTTCATAAACCATTTTACATTG
>JAQZBX010026640.1:0-28833 GCA_029593785.1 Cabassous unicinctus | reverse complement strand
GTATGTTGTTTGTGCATCATCTCCTCCCCCTTATTTATCCTGGGTGAGTCCATTGAACTGGAGAGTAGGTGTTGCAACTCCATTGAGATTCAGGGATCAGCTGGCACATAAACAGCCCAAAGTTAAGTCTCTTGAATGTACACCTACCAACTCTAGTACTAACTGTAGGTTTGAATAGAAGGACAGAAAGGTCATGCATAGGGAAACCACTGCTGAGTCTAACTCAGTCACACTGGGGAGCATAAACACCAGATTAGGGCCCACTGGCAAGGGGCCAAATTCCTGAGCTGTCTGCCCTGATGATAGTGTCTGGATGTCTCCATATCCCTGAAGATCTTCACTGTTTGGGGTCATATATACTTTGGCTGTCAATGAGGTCCTGTTGAGATGTACATAAGCACTACATCTGGGATGGCCTCCTGACTCACTTTGAATTCTCTTTGCCATACAAATTTACTTTTCTTTAGCTTCTCCCCCTTTTGGTCAAGGTGTTCTGCTTTTTTTCCCCAGATGTATTATTTGTTGGTACTTGGTAGAAATCTCTCGGTGCCAGGGAGGCTTACCCTGGAGTCATGTCCCATGATGGGGGGGAGTTATTGTTTTACATGCTGAGTTCGGCTTAGAGAAATGCCACATTTGAGCAACAAGGAGGCTCCCCATTGATAACTCTTAGGCCCCTATGTCACTAGGCTAATTTTCAATTTCAAGAGCATAATCATCAAAATCAAGGATTCTTAAATGGACCATCCACCTTCAGAAGTCATTGTACCTGTACTTGGGGCATCCTTGTTTTTCCATTAAAGAATGTGGCAGAGTTCCCCCAGATGAGAATTTGATATATTTTGTTTATTGTGTGAATCTCCACCCACCATGACAATGCCTTTTGAACATTTAAGCACATTTATATGCCTTATATGTATACACAGGTAAACTTCCTCCCATGTATCCACCCTTACTGACAGCCCACACCAAGGATCCTCCCCTGTGACAGTTGCAACCCTTCTGTGATCCAAAACTTCTTAAAAAATGAAACCAATAAAATACCTACATACAATTATTAAGAAAATTAAAGAGTAATGATAGTTTTATATATAAGTAAAATACATAAAAAATAATAAAAAGAAAAATTAGAATAATATTTTTTTAAATTGGAATAAAAAATAATGAAAATATATTTGAAGAAAAAAAAATTTTTTTTTACATTTTGCCTCATCACTATAAGACTGTTTTTTTTTTCCCCAAATTTTTTTTTATTGTTGGGAAAAAATCAAGATTTTTCACAGTACATACCAATATTTGTAAAATGATATATAAATACATATGCATATATGTGCATTTTCTTACATAAATGTTATTTTATATATATATATATATATATATATATTTTTAAACGTGATAAGATTACCTAACTATTACTCAGAAATTACAGGGATTCCCATGTTCCCCACCTCCCACAACATCCAACACCAACATCGTTCATAAGTCCGGGACATCACCTGAAATGGATATATACATCCTGGGGCCTTGCCACCAAGCATAGACCGCATTTCACATTATAGACCACCCTCTCTCCCACATAGTTCACATGGTATATGCTGATGCAAAATGGCCTACATCTGTCGCAACAATGCCACTCATGGCAACCCCCAAGTCCCAAAAAAGCCCCTGTATTTCAACTGCCTCTCCCCTCCCTGCCTCAAAAATGTCCAGTGGCCACCGTCTCCACCTCACTGTTACAATTTCTTCCATTGCTTGAATCACAATATGCGACAGAACACCACCAAGTCCATTTTAGTCCATAGCTCTTCCTTCAATCCTGGGGAGTTTGGGATGGTGATGTCCACTCCAACTCCAAGTGAGAGAGGGTTTATATTCCATGGATACAGTGGATGGGATTATCCTGCCTGCAGCTGCAGGCCCTCTCCATTCCCTGGGATGACCGTTGCCCATAGTCGTCTCCTCACCAGGTGACTTGGATGAATCAATTGAGCTATAGGGTAGGGGTTGCAGCTGCACCGAGCTTGCAGACACAGCTGGCACATAGGTAGGCCAGAGGCTCCAGTCTCTGGAAGTACATCTAAAAACTCAAGCATCACATATAGGTTTGAATGGAAGGGACTGATGGACCATGTGCAGGGAGGACTTATTTGAGTCTGACTCTGTCACTCTCCGGAGCACAGATTCCAAAGAGGAGCCCACTAAAAATGCATCAATCTCTGTGGCTATCCCCACTTATATAGGACCTGGGTGTCTCCAGAGCCCTCAGGAGCCCCTCTGTGTGGGGTGATATCCACTTTGGTGTTCTATGAGATCCTACTGAGGTGTGCATAAGCATTACCTCTGGGAGGACCTCCCGACTCTCTTTGAAATCTCTTAGCCACATAAACTCATTTCTCTTTACTCTTTCCCCCTTTTATTCAAGGTCTTTTTCTGATCATGTCGCCGGTTGGCACTTGGTATTAATCCCTCGTTGCTAGGGAGGCTCATCCCTAGGAGTCATGTCCCACGATGGGGGGAAGGTAATGCATTCATATGCTGAGTTTGGTTTACAGAGAAGCCACACTTGAGCAACAAGGAGGCTCTCATATGGCAACCCTTAGGCACCCCATAACAGTAAGTTAAGTTTCAATTACATGAGCAATTCTCATAAGGCTAGTCCTCAATAACAGGAACCCATCAGTAGGCCATCCTCTTTTGCCAGACACTGCCTCTGCACTCAGGGGACTGCTGCTGCTCCCTTGGAGAATGTGGGAGAGTTCTCCAGGCTGGGAATTCTGATTCCCTCATTTATTGATTGTCTACACTCTGTGACCATGCCCCATCCCTTGATCATTTGAACAATTTTATATATCTTTCATGTATATTCAGATGAACTTACTCCCATGAATCCCACATCCCAGACACCCCCCACCCATGATCCTCTGCAGCCCCCATTGTAACCCTTCTGTGATCCAAACCTTCCCTGAACATGAAGCCCATATAATAATGAAATACAATTAATAGGAAAAAGAAAAAATAATGATAAGCTTAAATGCAAGAGATAAGTACAAGGAAACTCAGAAGAAAAAAATAAGAAACTAAACTAAAAATAAAATATAATTATTGGATTGGGACATTCAAAAAAATGGGGAAAAAAAACAAAAAAAATCTTTTTATTTTTTTAAATTATTCTTCTTTCCTTTTATCACTGCATTATCGGATGTCCAGTGTACCATGACACCTTCCCCCTCTCATTCCCCAGTGTCTCCCAAATTTTCATTTAATTTTCAAAGAAGTTTTAGGTCACAGCAGAGTCACATACGGAATACTAAAGACTCCCACATACCAAACCTCCCTCCCCCTTCCCCACCCCATATTAAAACCTTTTTTTAAAAATGGATGTTAGCATTGTTATAACAGTTATACAGATGCTAAAGTATAGCAACTAAGCATTGTTGATGGTTTACAGTATAGTTTACAATTTAGACTGTACAGTTTAATAATTTTTGGTGATATTTACCATGTCCTGTGTCCATTACTGTAAGGTAATGAAAAACATTTCCCGTGACCACTGAATACCCCATTTGGTCTTAACTGTTCCTTCCAACCCATCCCCCTGTGGTATATGACACTCCGCAGTCTTGACTCATGGAATGACAAGATTCATAGTTACATGCCCTGGGTATTCCAACCTGCCCTTCCTAATCTACACTCCTCTCAACCCTGCACCACCAAAACCAGTAATAATTTAGTATACTACCAAAAATCTGCCTTAATACCTACAGATAGAACCCTGAAGAGTAATTGATAAACGCAAGCAGGCTGAGAAGATCCACAAGTACACTAGAAGGAACACTTCCGCCTTAGCTTTGTTTGACTGCTTGATGGTGTGATTGTTTGGCTTTGCTCTGTTTATTTGTTGTCTCTTGCTTTTCTTTCCTCTTTCGTTCCCCTTCTTTTTTCTTTCATTTTTTAAAGTTAAGTGCTGCTAGCTTGTCTCTTCTTTACTGTGCTTCTTCCTCAGTGATTTCCCATTCTTTGATTTACTGATATTGCATCACAAGCTAGCTCTTATCCTTCCCTCATCTCTCTGCCTTCTGCTTTCTGTTGTGGTTCTTAGACACAATGCTTTTTCATTAGTAACAACTTAAGGGTGTCAACTCTATTCTATCTTTTTTGTTTTCTTCTTTTTAAATTAATATTTGCCTTTTCCTTTTAGCCCTTTCTTTACTCTTTCTCTCCCTCCTCGCCATTTTAGCCTTCTAAATCATTATATATATATATTCCTCTATTTGGTTTCCCAGCTAATTGTAGGTACTCCACTTTTTTCCCTATTACTCTACTGCATACACAAGTTAAATATTCATTTCACTAAGTCCTATTTGGCCCCTCTCCTAACTTTCATTACTATTACTATTATCCTTCTTCCATTCTAACATCTTTCAATTCCTGTGGCACTAATCTTTTCCCTTCAAGGTAACATAGAAAGAAGCAAGGAAACAAAATAAGAAGAAAAAGTGTCAAAGAGAAAACTTAACACACACACAGAATCAACAACTAAATAAAACTCTAGAGGAGAGAGAAACTAATCAACTGAATAAACCCAGCAAGATAAAATGATGACTAGAGGGCAACAAAAAATTACAAACCACACTGAGAAACAAAAAGACATGGACCACTCCAATGAATAAACTAAAATCCAGGAATATATGCAGAACATCGAACAACTAATCAAAGATTCCCAAACAATTATCATCAACCATCTTAATGAAGTGAAGGAAGAGATTAAGGATATGAAGAAGACACTGAGAGAACATACTGAAGAAATTGTACACATACACAAAAAGATAACGGATATGATGGTGATCAATGGCAAAACCCAAGAAATAAAAAAGATGCTGGAGTCACATAACAGCAGATTTGAACAGGCAGAAGAAAGAATTGGTGATGTGGAAGACAATACAGCTGAAATCAAACAGATAGTCAAACAGATAGACAAAAAAATAGAAAAAATCCAGCAGGGACTCAGGAATTTAACTGACAACACAAAACGCACAAACATACTCATCATGGGCATCCCAGAGGGAGAAGAGAAGGGAAAGGGAACAGGAGTGTTGACGGAAATAATGGCTGAAAACTTCCCAAAGCTATTGAGAGAGATGGATGTACAGATCCAGGAAGCAAAGCACATCCCAAATAATATAACCCCCAACAGACCAACTCCAAGACATATACTTGTCAAAAAGTCCAATGCTTAAGACAGAAAATATTCAAGGCAGCAAGAGAAAAGAGAACCATCACATACAAGGGAAGCACAATAAGCACAATTAAGTGCTGATTTCTCATCTGAAACCATGGAGGAAAGAAGACAGTGGTATGACATAGTCAAAGTATTAAAAGAAAAAAACCTCCAACCACGAATTCTCTATCCAGCAAAACTGGCATTCAAAAATGATGGAGAGTACAAAATATTCACAGATAAACAGAAATTAAGAGAGTATGTCGATAAGAAACCAGTACTTTAAGAAATACTAAAGGAAGTTCTACAAGTTGAAAGGAAAAATCAAGGGAGAGAGAGTTGGAGGAGAGTTTAAAAACATCTAAAAAGAAAAAAACAGAAACAAAACAAAATATGACATACTTTAATCCAGAGAAAATATGGCTGAAGTAAGAAATTCATTGCGAGTAATAACATTGAATGTTAATGGATTAAATTCACCACTCAAGAGACACAGATTGGCAGAATGGATAAAGAAACATGATCCATCTATATGTTGTCTAGAAGAAACCCATCTTCGACCCAGGGAATCAAGGAGGCTGAAAGTAAATTGCTGGAAACAATTTTACAAGCTAACAATAGCCAAAAAAGGGCAGGAGTAGCTATACTAATATCAGACAAAATAGACTTTAAATGCAAAACTATTGTAAGAGACAAAGATGGACACTATATATTAGTAAAAGGGGTAATCTCTCAAGAAGAGAGAACAATCATAAACATTTACGCACCTAATCGGGGTGCCTCAACATATGTGAGGCAAACTCTGGAAAAGCTAAGTGGAGAAATAAATGCCTCTACAATTATAACAGGGGACTTTAATACACCATTATCATCATTAGACAGAACATCTAGACAGAGAATCACTAAAGAAGCAAAGACTTTCAACAATACATTGGAGGACCTGGACTTAATAGACATATACAGAACATTACACCCAAATACAGCAGAGTTTACATTCTTCTCGAGTGCACATGGATCTTCCTCCAAGATAGACCACATGCTAGGCCAGAGAACAACTCTCAATGAATTCAGAATGATTGAGATTATACAAAGTAATTTCGCTAATCACAATGGAATGAAATTGGAAATCACTAAGGGCCAGGGAAACAGGTTTGGCACAAGGATATGGAAGTTAAACAACACACTCTTAGACAAACAGTGGGTCAAGGATGAAATCTCAAAAGAAATCAATAACTACATGGAAACTAATGAAAATGACAACACAACATATCGAAACCTATGGGATGCAGCGAAAGCAGTCCTGAGAGGGAAGTTCATAGCCATAAATGCATATACTAAAAAAGAAAAAGAGCTAAAATTGAAGACCTAACTGCACACTTTGAGGAATTAGAAAAACAACAACAAACTAAACCTAAAGGAAGTAAAAAGAAGGAAATTACAAAGATCAGAGTAGAACTAAATGATATAGAGAATAAGGAAGCACTAGAAAAAATAAAGAAAACCAAAAGCTGGTTATTTGAGAATATCAATAAAATTGACAAACCCTTAGCCAGAATAACAAAGAAAAAGAGAGAACGGATGCAAATGCACAAAATAAGGAATGAGCAAGGGGATATCACTACTGACCCCACAGAAATAAAGAGCATCACAAGAGGATACTTTGAAAAATTATATGCCAACAAGAATGATAATTTAGAGGAAATGGACAAGTTTCTAGAAATGCACAAACAGCCTACATTGATGAAAGAAGAAATTGGTGAACTCAACAGTCCAATTACAGGTAAAAAAATAGACTCAGTCATCAAAAACCTCCCAAATAAGAAGAGCCCAGGACCAGATGGCTTCACAGCTGAATTCTACCAAACATTCCAAAAAGTGCTAACACCAATTCTACTTAAGCTCTTCCAAAAAATAGAAGTAGAAGGAATATTGCCTAACTCATTCTATTTTGCCAACATTACCCTCATACCAAAACCAAACAAAGATACCACTAGAAAGGAAAATTACAGACCAATTTCTCTAATGAACCCATATGCTAAAATCCTCAACAAAATACTTGCTAATCGCATTCAACAGCATATCAAAAGGATTATACACCATGACCAAGTGGGTTTCATCCCGGGTATGCAAGGATGGTTCAATATAAGAAAATCAATCAATGTAATACACCACACAAACAAACTGAAAGAAAAAAATCACATGATCATCTCTATGGATGCAGTATAAGCATTTGACAAATACAGCACTCTTTCCTGATAAAAACACTGCAAAAGATAGGTATAGGAGGAAACTTTCTGAATATGATAAAGGGTATATATGAAAAACCCAAAGCTAGCATCATCTTCAATGGTGAAATCCTAAAATCCTTCCCTCTGAGATTGTGAACAAGACAAGAATGCCCACTATCACCCCTCCTATTTAACATTGTCCTAGAATTACTTGCTCGAGTACTGAGGCAAGAAAAGGATATAAAAGGCATCCAGATTGGAAAAGAAGAAGTAAAAATTTCATTATTTGCCGACGACATGATCCTATACATAGAAAGCCCACAGAAATCTACAACAAAGCTTCTAGAACTTATAAAGGAGTTCAGTAATGTTGCAGGCTATAAGATCAATGCTCAAAAATCAGTAGCATTTCTGTACACCAATAATGAGCAATCGGAGGAGGAAATCAAGAAAATAATGCCATTTTCAATAGTAACTAAAAGAATCAAATATCTAGGAATAAATTTAACTGAAGATATAAAGGACTTATATATAGGAAATTATCCAACACTGTTAAAGGAAATCAAAGAAGACTTGAATAAATGGAAAAATATTCCATGTTCATGGATAGGAAGACTGAACATCATCAAGATGTCTATCCTACTCAAACTAATCTACAGATTTAATGCAATTCCAATAAAAATCAACACTATATTTTTTTAGGACTGGAAAAACTAACCACAAAATATATTTGGAAAGGTAAGAGGCCCCGAATTGCCAAAGACATGTTGAAAAAGAAAAATGAAGTTGGAAGTATCATATTACCGGACTTTAAAGCATATTACAAAGCTACAGTGATCAAAATTGCATGGTATTGGCACAAGGATAGACCTATTGACCAATGGAATCGAATTGAGAGTTCTGATATAGATCCTCGCATATACAGTCATCTGATATTCGACAAGACTGTTGACCTATATGTACTTTGACATTTTCTTCCATTTATTTCCCCAGTGTCTTAC
Organism: Cabassous unicinctus; assembly: GCA_029593785.1. NCBI lineage: Eukaryota > Metazoa > Chordata > Mammalia > Cingulata > Chlamyphoridae > Cabassous > Cabassous unicinctus. Next base: position 20,386 of record JAQZBX010026640.1, on the reverse strand, counting down.
TTTTTTTTCATTTTTCTTCAAAGAAGTTTTAGGTCACAGTAGAGTCATGTACAGAATATAGGGAATTCCTATATTCTCAACATCCTCCCCCTTTTCCCCTTTCCCCCATCAACAATCTTTTATATGTGGATGGTACGTTTCTTACAACTGATGCACAAATATGGAAACATCGCTACTAATCATTGCCAAAGGTTCACATTATGATTTACATTTTGGACCATATTCTTTTATAAGATTTGATAAAATTTAATGTGTCCTGAATCCATCTTTGTAAGATCATGCAGAACACTTCCATCACCCCTGAATTGCCCCCTGTTCCATCTATTTTATTCCTCTCTTCCCTCCCCTGGGGCCCATGGTGACCACTAGGCTTCACTCCTTGAAGGACTAGGTTCATAGTTACTTGCACCTTCACTGAGGGCTTGACACAGTGGTCTCTCCTCTCATATTAGGCACTGCCAATGTTCTCAAGTGACTCCCATCCCTCTGTTTGAGACCATAGTGGTCCTTCCTAGGATGGGAGTCCAACATCTTCCCGCTCATTATGTGGGTCTCTATTCACTGATACAATACACTATGACAAAATGATCACTCACACACTCCCTAGAAGCCTGCCCCAGGTGTGTCCTTACCCAAATGCCCCAATCCAATACCCTAAACCAGGAAAACTTCCTTGAAATATTGCCAAATGAGCATTCCCAAAATCATAATTTCAAGCACGTACTTGCCAATCCCCAGTGTCACCTGCTCCCCCCAACAACCTTCCCCTGCAATTCCATGGACCATACAACCCACCCTCCCCACCCTCTCCACACTGCCCTCTGTCAAACCTGTACCACACAACCTAATTTTATCACTGTACCCCTGTTAAGTCCCTTCATTGCACAACTACATGCTTCGACCTTATCATAGATTTTGCCCATATGGGCATTGGCTTACAAACTTCTACCTTTCTATTTTCTGTAAACCTATCTTGCAGACTCTAGGTCTGTGAGTCTGTTCAGTTTACTTAATTTATATCAGTGAGGTCATGTAATAATTGTCCTTTGATACCTGGCTTGCTTCACTCAAAATAAGGTCCTCAAGGTTCATCCATGTTTTCCCATATGTTAGTTCTGTATTCCTTCTTACAGCTGAGTAATATTCCATTGTATTTATATACCACATTTTGTTTATTCATTCATCTGTTGATGGCCATTTGGGTTGATTCCAACTTTTGGCAATAGTGAATAATGCTGCTATGAACATTGGTGTGCATGTATGTTTTCATGTCCTTGCTTTCAATTTTTCTGGGTTATACCCAGCAGTGGAGTTGCTGTCTCCTATGGCAGATCTATAGTTAGTTTTCTGAGGAACCACCAAACTATCCTCCACAATGGCTGCACCATTCTACATTCCCACCAGTAAGTGGATGTGGGTTCCCATTCCTCTGCATCCTCTCCAATACTTGTATTCTTCTGTTTTTTTTTTAATAGCTGCCAGACTAATGGGAGTAAGAGGATATATATATATTTACCATATATTTTCTCCCTTTGGGTAGGCTGTGTTTCCACTTTATTGAGAAACTCCTTTGAAGTACAATTTTTTATTTTTATTTTGAAGAGGTCCCATTTGTCTATTTTTTCATTCACTTCTTGTGCTTTGGGTGTGAAGTTAATGAAATAATTTCCTATTATAAGGTCTAGTATCTGTTTCCCTACATTATCTTCCAAGGCCTTTGTGATCTTGGCTTTTATATTTATATCTTTGATCCATCTTGAGTTAAATTTTGTATAAGGTGTGAGATGGTGTTCCTCTCTCATACTTTTGGATATGGATATCAAGTTCTCCAAGCACTATTTGTTGAAGGGGCCATTTTCTCCCAGTTGAGTGGGTTCCTTGGCCTTGTCAAATACCAAATGACTGTATTTGTTATGATTTATATGAGAACCCTTGGTTTTCTTCCATTGATCAGTATGTGTAACCTTGTGCCAGTACCATGCAGTTTTGACCACTGTAGTTTTGTAGTATGTTTTAAAGTCACGTAGTGTGATTCCTCCGATTTCATTTTTCTTTTTCAATATGTCTTTGCCTATTTAGGGCTTCTTGCCCTTCCAAATAAATTTCTTAGTTTTTTCAATTCAGTAAAAAATTCTGTGTTGCTTTTTATTGGGATTGTCTTAAATCAGTATACCAGTTTGGGTATGATAGATATCTTAATGATGTTTAGTCTTCCTATGCATGAACAGGGAATATTCTTCCATTTATTTAAGTCTTCTTTGATTTCCTTTAACAGTGTTATGTAATTTTCTGCACATAAGTCATTTGCATCTTTAGTTAAATTTATTCCTAGTTATATGATTATTTTAGTTGCTATCGTATATGGTATTTTTCCCTGATATCCTCCTCAGGGTGCTCATTATTGGTGTACAGAAATTATGCTCATTTTTTGTGCACTAATCTTATAACCTGTGACTTTACTGAACTCATTTATAAGCTCTAGAAGCTTTGTTGTTGATTTCTCAGGGCTTTCTATGTATAGGATCATGTTGTCTGCAAATAGTAAAGTTTTACTTCTTCCTTTCCAATTTGGATGATTTTATATCTTTTTCTTGCCTAAGTGCTTGAGGAAGTACTTCTAACAACATGTTAAATAGGAGCAGTGATAGCGGACATCTTTGTCTTGTTCCTGATCTTAGAGGGAAAGCTTTTAGGGTTTCACCATTGTATATAATGTTCGCTCTGGGTTTTTCATATATACCCTATATCATGTTTAGGAAGATTACTTATATTCCTATCTTTGGCAGTGTTTTTTTAGGAAAATGTGCTGGATTTTGTTGAATGCTTTTTCTGCATCTATAGGGATGATTATGTGATTTTTTTTCTTTCAATCTGTTTATGTGGTGTCTAACATTGATTGATTTTCTTACATTGAAGCATTCTTGCATACCAGGAATGAAGCCCACTTGGTCATGGTGTAAAAATTTTTGATGTGTTGTTGAATATGATTAGCATGTATTTTGTGAGGATTTTATCATTTGTTTCATTAGGGTGTGTGGTCTATAGTGTTTCTTTCTTGTGGTGCCTTTGACTTTGGTATTATAGTGATGTTGGCATCATACAATGAGTTAAGCAATGTTCTTTCCCCTTCTATTTTTTGGAAGACTTTAAGCAGTATTGGTGTTAGTTCTTTCTGGAATGTTTGGTAGAATTCACCTGTGAAGCCATCTGGTCCTGAGATCTTCTTAGTTGGGAGGTTTTTGATGACTTATGCTATGTCATTACTTGTGATTGTTCTGTTGAGCTCATCAATTTCTTCTTTCATCAATGTTAGCTGCTTGTGTGTTTCTAGGAACTTTTCCATTTCCTCTAAATTATCCATCTTTTTGGCATGTAATTTTGCAAAGTACTCTCTTATGGTACTCTTTAATTCTGTGGGATCAGTGGTGATATCTCCTTCATTTCTTATTTTGTGTATTTTCATTTTTTGTCTTTTTTTTCCTTTGTTAGCCTAGCTAGAGGTTTTTCAATTTTAGTGATCTTCTCAAAGAACCAGGTTTTAAAAAATTTCTTTCTTATTTTCAATTTGATTTAGTTCTGATCTAATCTTTGTTATTTCCTTCTTTCTGTTTCCTTTGGTGTTAGTTTATTGTTCTTTTTCTAAGTCCTCCAGGTCTGCAGTTATTTCTTCGATTTTAGCTCTTTCTTCTTTTTTGATATATGCATTTATGGTATGAATTTCCCTGTCAGTACTGCATTTGCTGTGTCCATCTTTGTCTCTTACAATAGTTTTGTAATTAAAGTCTATTTTGTCCAATATTAATATAGCTACTCAGGCCCTTTTTTGGTTATTGTTTCCTTTTAAAAATGTTTTCCATCTGTTCACTTTCAGCCTTCTTGAATTCCTGGGTCTAAGGTGGGTTTCTTGTAGACAACATATAGATGGATCTTATTTCCTTATCCATTCTGCCAGGCTGTGTCTTTTGACTGGTGAGTTTAGTCCATTAACATTCATTGTTATTATTGTCATGGATTAATCAGATTAGTCATATTTTCTATTGGTTTATGCATGTCATATATTGTTTTTATTACTCTTTCATCATTTTAGTTGTTCTTACACTCTCCTCCAACTCTCTCTTTCTCCTGTTTTTTTCCTTTCAACCTGCAAAAGTCTCTTTAGTATTTCTTGAAGTATAGGTTTCTTATTGACATACTCTCTTTGATTCTGTTTTACTGTGACTATTTTGAACTCCCTCTCATTCTTGAATGCCAGTTTTTCTGGATAGAGAATTCTTGGCTGGAATTTTTTTTAGCACCTTAACTATGTCATACCACTGTCTTCTTGCCTCCCTTGTTTCAAATGAGAAATCAGCACTTAATCTTATGGAGCTTTTTCATGTGATGTTTCTCTTTTCTCTTGCTGCTTTCAGTATTCTCTTTGTCTTGAGCATTGGACCAATTGACATGTGAATGTCTTGAAGTTGGTCTTTTGGGATTTATACTGTTTGTGGTGTACTGTGCTTCTTGGATATGTACATCCATTTCCTTTAATATTGTTGGGAAGTTTTCAGCCATTATTTCTTCCAACACTCATTCTGTCCCCTTTCCCTTCTCTTCTCCCTCTGGGATGCCAATAATGCGTATGTTTGTGTGTTTCTTGTTGTTGGTCAAGTCTTGAGTCCCTGCTAGATTTTTTCTACTTTTTATATATCTGTTCTATTATCTGTTTGATTTTAGATGTACTGTCTTCCACATCACTAATTCTTTCCTCTGCCTGTTCAAATCTGCTGTTATGTGCTTCCACTGTATTTTTGATTTCTTAGATTGTGCCATTCATCAACATGATATCCATTATCTTTTTATGAATGTTTATAATTTCTTCAGGAAATACTCCCAGTTTCTTCTTAATATCCTTAATCTCTTCCTTCAATTCATTAACTTGATTCATGATATTTGTTTGGACATCTCTGATTAGCTGTTCCATTTTCTGCATCTCCTCTTGGTTTTTTGTTTGTTCATTGGATTGGTCCATGCCTTCATGTTTCTTAGTGTGGCTTGTATTTTTTTTGTTGGTATATAGTCATCTGTCTATCTTGGTGTGTTTATTCATTTGATTGGCTTATTTCTCTGCTCTATGGTTTTATTTTGTTGTTTTTGAGTGTGGTAAGGCTTCGCTTTGACACTTTGTTCCTCTTATTCAATTTCCTTCCAGTTCTTGATGTTCCCCTGAAAATAAAACATTAGTATCAGAGAAATTGGAAGAGCTAGGAAAATAGAATGAATAATAGTAGTGATAATAGTAAAAGGTAGGAAAGGGACCATACAAGACATAGGTAATTGAATAATTGACGCCAATAAGAAGTACAGAAGAGTAAGATTAGATTAGATAAGTGGAATAGAAACAATGAAACATGAAATGGAATGGAGAAAAATATAGAATGAATTGAAAGTCCAGAATGATGAGAAGAGGGGAAAAGAAAAAGTAGAAGAGAGAAGTAAAGAAAGAAAAAATTTTAAAAGAAGAGAAAATAAAACATGGAGAATGTAGGAAAGAAAGGGAAATGAGTACAAGAAAAATTGAAGACCAAGCTCAAAGATGTGGAATGAAAACAACAACAGAAAACAGAAAATATAAGGATGAATGAGGGAAAAGATATAACATATATAAAGAAAATTGGGAAACCAAAGAAAGGTAGAAAAACTAACAGAAAAACAGAGAAACAAAGGACAGGGAATACAACAACAATAAATCAAGACAGCAGCTGCTCATTTTTTGTGTGTGTGTTTTCCAAAAAAAGGAAAAAAAATGTAAGAAGATAGGAAAAGGATTAAAAAGCCAAGACAAACACAGTAAAACAGATTTTTCTCTTAGACCACTAGTGATCTTCTCAGGCTGTTGCTATTCAACAATCCATCACCCTGCAACCTGTCCTCTGTAGGATTTAAGCTAGGTTTTAGTAAGTAAAATAAGGAATGTAAAAAAGGAACCTCTTTATTTTTTTACAATAAGAGCTACAATAAAAAGCTAATACAAAGAGGATGTCAATATGTTCTCTGCCATATCTTTCCATTCAAGACTGTTTTTGTGCCTCTTATCTGTGATAGAGCACATTTCTGTCCAAGCTTTTCCATTTTTTTGCACCCAAAAGCTATCAAGACCAACATATGGTACATAAATACTTATCTTGAAGTACTAAGGCATTATTCTCTTGGAACACATAAAGTAATCCCTTCTTATCTCTTCTCTTTTCATTCCTTTTATGCTGTTTTCCATCCCCAAAATTCTTCATTATTGTCCATTTCTTTTACTTTACCACAGATATTTACTTTCCTTGACTCTTGCTTTTTGTTTTCTTCTTTTTTATCTTTAATCCTTGACTCTTTATAACATGTACCTTTAAGGCCTCACTTTTAATTATAATCATGCTCATAATTTAATCTATGTTAATTCAAAGACTATCCTACCCAAGCTCTAATCTGGACACGGTAAAAACAACAGGGGACAAAACAAGTAAAAACTCTTACATTCATGAAACTGTCCAATTGTTGCCCCAAGGGAAGATGCCAACCCTTAGAGAAAATCTAGTCATTTAATGAATCTTTGATTTCTCAGTTTTCATCAGCATAGAAGCTCTTAACATATCAGTAGTGCACAAATTGACCTAAGGACGGAAATTAAGGTTTACAGGATATTTTAAACTTTCCCACTGTAGCTGTTTTGTATTTTTTATGAATTCCAAAATTAGATATTGGATTATGTTTGTGAACTGGTTTGTTACTCTGGGCATATTAGATTGTATTAGATTCAGAAGTTTCACTTTTACTTGTTTGAGTTGTGATTAGGGCTTTGATTGGGCCATGTCATTGGGACATCGAGTCCCTGACCTCTTGTTGAGTGGGGACTTACAGAGAAAAGTAAATGGCAGAGGATTTAGTTGGAGTTTTGAGCTGGAGCCCCAGGAAGTAAACACACAGGACTAGAACACAGAGGAATAGAGATGACTCCATAGACATGGCAGAGGTCCTGGGAAGAGGTCCTGGTAGTCTACAGCTGACCTTGTGGAGAGAACACAGCAGCTGAGCCCCAGGAAAGAAAAGAGATATATCCCAGGCTACAGCTGATATTGGAAGAAGTTGGCAGTATGGAACCTAAAGAGGAAGAGGGAGGCTGAACCTTTGCAGATATCGGCAGTCATCTTGCTCCAACACGTAACAACAGACTTAGGTGAGGGAAGTAAATTACACTTTAACTGTAAGTGTCTACTCCAAATAAATACCCTTTATAAAAGCCAACAAATTTTTGGTATTTTGCATCAGCACCTTTTTGGCTGACTAGTACATGTCCCTAGAGGAATGATTGTTAACATTTTTTGGAGAGAGAGCTAAAATATGAAGGTGACTCAATACCGAGTATATCAAGCCATTGATCAAATCTTTTGTTCTGGGGTCATATTTATAAAGAGAATATATCAGTTATCATTTCATTGCTCTTCAGCTCTCAATTCATCCTTCAGTATATGGTGTATGGCCTTTTTTATACGAATTTGTCCTTCAATATAACGTATGTGATGAACAAAAGAATTACTCTAACCATTTTTTTTTTAGTGAAAATGATGCTTTGCTTTCTCAGTATAGGGTGATGTGTTGTGACATTACAGAATGAAAAGACTTCCTGCAGTTTTCTTTGCAGACTAAGGAGATTGGCATGGGGATGTGAGAATATATGGTAAATCTTGCCTTGGCCCGTTCAGTTAGTTTATGGCATTGGTCTGGTGATATTGCTTTTGCAACTCCCTTGATTTATAAAAAAACAGTGATTTGTGTAATCTGAATGCAACCAGCTCTTCAGAATCCCCTGAGAAGCCAACATGTGGTTTGCATGCAGGTACCCACAGGGGGCTGAGACTGTCACACACCAAGTATTTCTTCCTTCTGCAAAGACATGACAACCAAATATGTAGTTCTCCCACTGACTATCTAGGCCACTGATTGCTGATTTACTTTTCCTCCACCAGCAACCCAAAGGGTTGCCCATTTTTTGCCCAGAACCTCCAGACCACTTGCCACCTTACTAAACAACAAATTATTTCCTGCCAGCCATGACCCAACCACACTTTTTTCAATAATGTTTGAATCCTTTCCAAATGTGTCTTTGGGTTCTCTTTATCAGACCTATGCTATACTTTATTGAGTTCCTTATATCATATACATACTTTTTTATCATAGGTAATAAATATTTACATTAAGTGCATCATGTTTAAACTACCATGTACATTATTTTTCCTGATTGGACCCAGACTTCTAAAGATTTGCTAACTGGAACAGTTACAGGAGATAGATCACTAAAGATAAGATTTAGGGATTGGATTGTTCATGCCTTTTAGCTTGAGCACATTCCTTTGGAGCACTTCTCACCAATGGAAAATAAAATGCTAATAATACATGATACACACTAGCATCATAATTAAATAAGCTATCACCTATGGTTTATTGAGATGAAAGAACATCTCAAGCATGTGTTTTGGAAATTCAAGTGGCTATTGCATTTAACCATTATGATTGTAATGATACCTATAAAGACTGTATTTAAGGTATAGTTTGTATATATTTGAGTGCACTTGAGTGTAAATATACTGAAAATGACAAATTGACTTCTGTTAACTCTCATATCAATATGTTACCAGAGAATCAACAGCTTCTATGTCTGTACTAAAATATCTCTTGTTACTTGGAGCAGCAGGGCAGATATTGCTAAGAATAACACATAATATTTAATTGGGCAATTTTCTGAGTTACAACCACAGTTCAATTTCCAGGCTTTTATATAAGTTAATTGGGAACGGATAGGATCCTAAATCTTGGAATTGTGACAAGGTAAGAGCAAGATGACACTCATAATCTTCTGGGCTTCTCTTGCCTGTGAATATAGCTTGCCCTATGATGTTTAAGGAGGTTACCCTTCCTCAGCCTGAAAATCATGATCCATCCTCATTTTAGTGTAACCTCCTTGAAAGGCTATTCTAAATTACCTTAAGATGTACCAGAACCACACCTTGTTTTCACTAGAACCATAATTAGAGTTAAATTGCATGCCCCAATGTGATTGGTAAAAAGAAATAGCTTATGCACCAAAAGTATTGCATGACCTTGCTAAAATATATTGCAAGACATTGCTACTGTGGAACAGGTATGGCAATGGATCATAAATATGTTATAACAAAAAGGGCAGAATGTAAAATTAGATCAACCCAAATTCATTGATATAGGTATATTTGGCATGAGTTTTACTCCAAGCATTGTCTTCACTGAATTGTGGCTTTTCACTAGAGTAACTCTGCATTGGGAAAAAGGATATCTCCACACATTTTTGGGGAATATTTAGAATCTGACTCAGAATTTAAGCTAATTCCTGGTAACCTTACATGCAACTGACACCCATCAGTCCAATTAGTTGTCATGGTAATCAGGTGATTACCATGTTGATTTCTAACTCAATTCTGACTCATGCTGCACCCAGTTGGTTCACTGATCCAACTTGTAGTTGTTCCCTGTATTAGTCAGCCAAAAGGGTGCTGATGCAAAATACCAGAAGTCATTTGGTTTTTATAAAGGGTATTTATTTGGGGTAGAAGTCCAGTCCATAAAGCATAAGTTTCTTCCCTCACCAAAGTCCATTGCCATGTGTTGGAGCAAGACAGCTGACAATGTTTGTCAGGGTTCAGGCTTCTTGGGTTCCTCTCTTCCCAGGGCCACATTTCTCTCTGGGCTTAGCTCCTCTCGTTCCTCCACAAGGTCAGGTGTAGACTATGAGGCTCATTAGGCTTTGCCTCACTCCACAAGGCCAGCTGTGAACTCTCAGGTGAATGGTTCGTCTCTATCCCAGGGCCTTTTCTCCTTCCTCACGACCAAGCTCTCTTACTTCCTGGGACTCCAGCTCAAGACTCCAACATCAGAACTGCAACTCAAAACTGCTCTTTGCCATGCCTTTTATATTTTATTCCCCACACACCAAAGTGTGAAGCTCAACGCCCCACTGAGTTGACCCAGTTAATGGCCTAATCATAACATAATCATGCCCAGATTAGCAGACATGTTTACAAGCATAATCCAATATCTATTTTTGGAATTCATAATTACATCAAACTGCCAAACGGCTACATTCCCCAAGTTTTATAAAACTGGAGATAGACATACTTGGAATAGATATATTTGACAAAAAGAAAAATCCCTAAATTGCTTCTTAGACCCAAAAAATGAGTGCTATGATGGTAGGAAGGCTTAATAGAAGTCTCAAGTGCTTCCCTCCTTGCCAATATAACAAACCAGAAGCAATACTGATCTTCGCAAGAAGAGCATGGGTTAATGCCACTATAAAGGAAGTGACAGAAGCAGGGTAGTGAATCCACTTATATCCTCATTTAGTTCACCAGTTTGATCTGTGTCGATGTCACATGAATCTGAAAGTATTACTGTGGATTATCATCAGCTTAGTTAAGCATTGACCCCTTTTGTAGTTTCTGTCAAAGAACATATTTCCTGTCCTGGAGGACACTAGCATAGACCCTGGTTTTTGGTTTCCTGCTATGGAAATATTTTTCTCCATTTAATTTTTAAGGACCCCCTGAAGCAATTAGCTTTTTAAAAAATAATTTTATTTATTTATTTATTTTTTTATTTTTATTTTTTAAAAGATACTTAGATTATGTAAATGTTACATAAATAATGTAGGGGATTCCCATATACCCCACACCCTCCCCCTCCCACTCTTGCCTACATTAACAAGATCATTCATTAGTGTGGTACATTTGTTACAAGTGATGAACACATATTGAAACATTGCCACTAATTGTATATTATAGTTTACATTATAATTTAAACTCTGTCCCACACAATTTTGTAAGTTATGAAATTGCAATATCATTAAAGGCAATTCCAATGCCCCCAAAAATGCCCCCATATTACAACGATTTTTCCATTTCCAGGGAAATGGTTCCATGAATTTTATACCCAAAGCACAAGCAACGAAAGAAAAAAAATAGATAAATGGGACCTCCTCTAAATTCAAAACTTTTGCACCTCGAAGGTGTTTGTCGAGAAAGTGGAAACACAGCCTACTCAATGGGAGAAAATTTTTGGTTATCATATAACTGATAGGGGCTTAATATCCAGCATCTATAAAGAAATCTTACACCTATCTAGGAACCTGTGAATATTCAATGAAAACATGACTGTATTTGAGGAATAACTAATATTTTTGACAATGGACAAAATGACTCTTGGTACTATGCATCTTCTCTTCTCATTCTGGAAAGATGGAGAATTTGTATACTTGTGAGAAGGATAGTTGTATTGTGCTTTGTAGAAATATGTAGTTATATTGCTTTTTTAAGGGAGTTTAAATACAAGTACAGTGGTGCATATGGATGCTGAGTAACCAAAATGGTGGGCTGTTAGTTATCAGTTTATTGGTTTTCAGTTCTGAATACACTTTTCAATTTAAGCTCTGTCGTATACAATGTAATTATTTTAAGCATTTGTTCTTTAACATGAACATGATGTTAAGGTTTCTCAATAGAGAGTGCTAGAAGTACATTGCTAGTAGGAACAGGCTTCGTATAATCTCTGGTTCAGGCCAGGAGGTTTGGTTGTGAGAATTTCTAATATCTTTTGTCCCAGCCTTGGGCTCAGAACACCATCCCTCTTACTTATCAGCTTTAGCATGGTCACCTTTCCATAGCCCTCTAAACATAGAAACAGAGCCTGTGTGACTCCTTTTTCAAGTTCATGTGCAGCATGTATGCAACTTTCTGTAGACCAGAGGCTCATATACTAAGGTTGTAGCTCTTTCTTCAAATCCTTGCCTCCTTCTGTCAATCCCCATTCAGAGTGGCAGGCATGCTCTAAGGCCTTCTGCCTTCACAGGTTCCTAGACTCCCACTGTAGGCCCAAACCACTGGCTGCTTACCCCGTGTTCACTTATCTGACCTCTGGAGGGTGGCATAGTTTTTCCCTGCAAGTTTATACCAACTCTTGTGTGGCAAAATTAGTGAAATTTATTGCTGCCTAACCATACCTTGTCCAATGAAGTCTTTCTTAGGAATTCTCCCTCAGCCCAGGATCTAGTGATTTGTCCAACCATATAATGTTCCCTTATAACTTAGAGTTACTCTTTTATTATTGTTATTACTACATTATGTTAAATGTTTACTTTTTTAAAAGTGTGTGATTTCCATTTCTTGATGGGACCCAGAATGCTATGGGAATTTTTTCTACTCCCTACCGGGTAAGCATAATATGGCCAGTTATAATTTGAAGATTCTAGAGCTAAAGTGTCATAAAACAACAGAAAAATGATACCCTCTGAATATGTGTGTGTATATTGTGTCAGAATGTTTAAGGTATGGACTGGCAATATAGTCACAAACTCTACAGAAATGAATTGGTTTACTCTTGAATTAATATAATTCTTAATTTTCCCAAAAATTGTAGAATAATATGGGCATTTTCCCTATTACATGATTGCTTTTTTATTTTGTTACATGTGAAAGTAATGGAAATGTAAATTTCCTCTGTATGAAATGTTTAACTGAGGGAAAGAAAATATTATGCATGGTTATGAATAAGGTGTAAGTCATAGTATTTCTAATAGTCTTGAAGGTTTACATTTAAATTGCATTTAAAATCAGTAGGGCTGTTGTTAAAGTTTGGTGGATATGAAGATATTGACACTATCAGGAGCTGGAAATCCAAGGAAGTAGGGGAAAACTATAGATTCCGGAATATATCAAGGAGGAGTATTTTGAAAACAAGTCTCAGGATTTATTAAAGCACACTGTTTGATCTGCAGCAATCTATTCTAAACATTTTAGTGAACACAGAAGAAACAGGGATATTGAGAAAAAAGATAAAACAAGAAAGAGAGCTTGTACTCCACAATAATCAGAGTGATAATAATTATTTTTGCATATAATAATCTGTTCAACATTTTTATTGTTCTCGGTGTTTTAAGAAATATCAATTCATATGTGATATAAATCATGCCCACAACAAGTATATACTCCATTCATGACAAGAAAAAAATTATTATTTTTCTTGACTAACCTGGTGGCCTTACTACTCAAGCACGTCTAACAGCCCTCTTCCCCAACCTGATTACCTTGAAACTAATCTGGCAGTAGTAAGACGGCCAAGAACAATAACTAAAATTACAAAGAAAGAAAGGAAAAAAGACGTTAGTTAATAACTATTCCAAATTATCTACCTTGACCCTGACCTGCCTCTCCCTTCTTTTGCCAGATGGTCTACTGGTACTTTTCCATTGCCTTTACCTCAACTAAAACTCAATCACCCCTCTGTGTTCCTTGGAAATGATTTCTATTCACACTCCCTGATAATTGTAGCTAAAAACTAAACATTTCTTGCCTGTTTAATGTCAGTTGAAGTCTTTCTTTGACAGACACAAATAAAATGGAAGAAAGTATCAAATTATTAAGGCTATGGCAGTATAGAGGAGAATTTTGGAAGTTGTAAATGGTCTCCCTGGAGTAGTTAAAATTGTGCTGTATCCTGGGGATTTGGTCTGAATGCAATCAAAGACAGGAGTTTGAATAATGTTTGTCCATGGCCAGTATAATATTAAACCGTGTCTATGTGTATCTTCCATTACAGTAATTTCAATGGATTTATAAAGTTAATGTAACATATAAATTTACACATTTATAACTTTGGGGTAAAACAGCTTAATTTTAGAATGAGAAGAAATAATCTTCTTTGGATTATTAAAAAAAATCAGCAGTTGATCTGAATTAAAATATCTTCATCTCAGTATACTCATATATACTAGAAATCAACAGAGACACTTGAATTAATTCAAAGTACATTATGCTTACATATAGTTCTTATAAAAATCAATATCCTAATTTGGTCAAGTATATTTTAGTTAACTGTTAAGTTCTGTCTATCAATGTTTTTGGTTAGGTTACAAAATAATCATGTAGTGTTAGGAAAATAATTAGGATGCGTGAATATTTCTACATTTTTCTCTTTTTCAACCCACATATATGTCAAGGAACATGTTATTAATTGTACATTTTTGACAGAGTACAAATAACATTTTCTTAAATTATTACATTGAGCTACTGTGGAAATATCTATTGGGTTACTTATCTCCAATGTCTTCTGTAAGCTCCATACTATAATATCTACAAAATCCTGAAATATGCTATGTGATTTTATGCTACTTACATAATATTTTCTCCTATTCATTGAGAAGAAATATTAAACCTATTTCCAATTTTAGTAAAATTTGATCCCCTTGAGGTTTAATAATATCAAAGTTCAATTGAAATTAAATTGCTTTTATTGGTGGGAATACACCTGCAACAGAATTATAACAATTTTACCCTTACTATTAAGTAATATTTCTCTTACAGACAGACAATTTTAACTACCTTAAAAATGGAGATAAAAGCCATAGTTCTAAATAAAATGTATAATTATCAATGTCTAAGATATGGACACTTGTAAATTTTCAGTCCTTTAAGGAGGTTTTGGTAGGATAAAAGAGACTTTTTCAAAATTGAATAAGTGCATAGGGCTTAGATGACCTTTGACACCTTGGAATCTAATTGAGATATAGATTTCCTAATAAAATTTAAATTTTTGTGATGGGAAAATTTATAAGGGATAATTAAGAAAGCTTTGCTTACATCAATGTTACACCACCATTCTTTAAGAGCGTAGAAGAATAGAGATGCCATAATAAAATACTGAGTAAGTGTAGGAAAGCCCAGTGTACCAAACCTACTTCTAAAATGAGTTCAAAATGGTTCCATAAAGTGCTGGTTTTATAACTTACGAAAATACTGTGTTTGCTGACAAGCTATATACGAAATGCCTGATATAAAATTTTAAAACAGTAATTTCCCTATTCAATAAAATGCATTGTAATATAGTCATAATTGAATTGAATATAACATGATAATAATTATTTGAAATAATGAAGTGGGAAAATAGATTAGACAATTATTCATAAAGATACTATTCCTAACATTTATACAAAAATGGATGCTAAAATTTAAGAGTGAATAGAAAAAGAGAGGCATTGAAGAACTTAGACAGCAAAATAAGAAGATAATTAGGCAACTCACTCTCCAGACTTGCCCTTCCCTAACACCTTCTTGAATGCTCGGCCTACTTCTTTGTTGCGGAGCCTGTAGATGAGGGGATTCCGCATGGGAGTGAGTATGGTGTAGAAGACAGACACAATCTTGTCTTGGGTTGGGGAACGATGAGATGTGGGCCGAATGTATATGAACAGACCTGTTCCATAGTACATACCCACAACCATGAGATGGGAGGAACACGTGGCAAAAGCCTTGCGGTGACCCTCCCTGGGTCCCATGCTAATGACAGCTAGAATGACACGATTATAGGAAATAACAATGAATGCTACAGGGAAAACAATCATTACTATACAGCAGATGAAAATAACCTTTTCAAATGTTGATGTTTTGTTGCATGAGAGTTTTAGTAGGAAAGGAAAATCACAAAAAAATGGGGTATTACCCGGGATCCACAATAGGAGAAGGAAAATGTATCTATAACATGAATGACACCATCAGTGTAGCACAAGATCCAGGAAGAGGTAGCCATAAGTCCACAAATTTTGGGTCTCATAAGATTGGGATATCTTATTGGGTGGCAAGTGGCAACACAGTGGTCATAGGCCATGATAGCCAGCAAGAAACATTCAGAGCCAAGTAGTGATGCCTCGAAGAAAATCTGTGTGGCACAGCCTGCAACAGTAATTGAATTACTGCCAGACAAGTAGTTGAAGGGTATCTTGGGTACTGTGGTACAGATGAGCATGAGGTCCACGAGTGACAGTTGGCTGAGGAGGAAGTACATGGGGTATGGAGTTGGGTGTCCAGGTAGATGAGGAGAACCATGGCAGTGTTTCCCATGAAGGCCACAGTGAAGATGCCCAGGACCAGATAGAAGAGGAAGGTGTGGATGCAGCTGTGATCAAAAATTCCCAACAGAATGAAGTAGGAGCTGAAGGTCTCATTCTCCGATGCCATGATGTATATGTTCTTTATCTAGAACCACAAAAAGGTTTATCAGTTCATTGATTTATCAAACATTTACCCAGTGCTACAGGATTCTGCAAAATTCAGCAGGTCAATGATAAATATGACACGACAGGATTAGGAATCTCATAGAGCAAGGACAAGAAAATCCAAGCAAAATGCATTTCTCACTTATGAAATTGTGGAACTTTTGTTATTTTACTTTCTGGCACTCCTTTTTTCATTTGACTGATTGTGCAAAGTTCCTTAAAAGATAAGTTAATATAGGAATTCAGCCTAAATCAGCATGTGGCATATATTATAACAGAGATTGATCATGTGTCCTTACTCTCATGATATTAGACACTTTTACTACCAGTATTAATAATATCTGTTGTTCTACTAATACTATTATAATTTGGAGAATTTGTTTGTAATTAATAACAAACATCCTATACACTAAATTATATGCTGAGAAAATAATCTTCAGTCTTCTGAATAAAATACCTAATCCCTTGAAGCTGTAGCCAAATATTTACTATGGAGAAAAGCACATATAAAGCAAATTCAGGAAAGCCTAAAGTGAGTCAATTCAGTTAATTCTATTGAGTTCCATCTGCACATCAGGCTTTGGGGGTAGAAGAGTGATCAGATGAGGTAAGGATCCTGTAGAGTCAAACGGCAACCAATTTAGCATTATATGTCATAAAAGGGTAAATGATATGGAAAAAAAGTATGACAAACAAGAACTAGGGAACTGAAGGAGAGTGGTCAATTTTGAACAGAGTAGTAAGATAAGATGTCACTCATCTGGTGGTATTTCCCAAAATCTTGGAGGAAGAGAAAGAGAGGCCAGATCACAGGAAATAACATTCCATACATAAAGATTGCCAAAATGCAGTGCAATAAATGGAACATTCAAGCAAAAAATTAAAAATTTTTCATGATTTAAGGAAAACAGATTTTTCTAATTTAGAGATATGCTTGTTTTTTATTGAAACATCAAAATCTTAGTGTATGATGAAATTATACATGCATGATGAAATTTAATATATGGGGAGGTTATAAGCTAGTCAGCAATAATAACGTCATAAACAGAAAAAAACAGGTGTAATACATAGAACAATTAGACAGTAATGCATTTTTTTCTCATTTTTCATGCATTATATTTTTTGCTAGGAGGAAAATTTGAAGACAAAAAAAAGTAAGTGTAATAAAAGAGTTAGGAATAATCCACAAAGGAAGAGATCTTGATTTCTGCCTCATGAATTTGAATTGCATTTTTACAATGGGAAGATAGTAAAAGGAACATTTTCATAAGCTTTAATAATTTATAGAATTTGTGAATGATATTGTGGGTAAGAAAGGGAAAACCTCAGAGGTGTTTTTAAATTTCAGTTCAAGACCATGATCTGGTAATGGAAAACCACTAAAAAGAATCTTTGAAGCTTTAGAATGATAGACAAAGAATCCCATTCCATATATCTGATCAGCTAGGAAAAACATTCTCCAAATTCAAAACTATTATATTTTGTCAATAAGCATAATGTAATAAAAAGTCCCAAACTTCCCTTCTTTGTTGGTAGGGAGATATTTTTTCAAACAAATGGCTTAAAAAAACAAAATGTCAACTGAAAGAAAGCTAGTGAATACTCTAGTGACTGAATATCATAGTGAACCCAGAGGTAGATGAGAATTGTGATTTATACTAGACATACAAAAATGTCCTTCTATGAACTGGACCAAATATTTATCACTATTGCAAGGTTGTAAGAATTGGAGAAGCATGAGAAAAATACATTTAATGTAACCTATATACTATATAGTCCATAGCAATACTGTAATATTTGTGCATCAATGTCAAAGAAGTACTGTGCTAATAATAGGATGGCATGGAAAAACTATACAAAATATATGCTTTAGACATAGATTGTGGTAATAGTCTGATATTCTCTCATAATTTATAACAAATATTCAATAACAATGTAGTGTGTTGGTGAGGTATTGTATAGGAATTTCACAACCTGTGCATGAATGTTTTTTAAGTCCATAGATTCTCTAATAAAATATTTTTAAAAATAATAATAATAAAAATAACACAACTATCAATCAAAAAAAAAAAGCTGGCTAAACCTGCTTTTGATTATTCAATTTCAGTTCTGCCAAAATACTTGAGAACTAGTAATCGGCATCTCGGAGACCTCTGATGAGTTGGTGATGATTCTCTACCATAGGCCTTCTCATTGACTGACTCTACCAAAATCAGTCAGTGAGAAGTATGTTTTACTGTGGCAATAATATCCATGGTCATAAAACTAAGTTTATTTACTTAAAATAACTAATCTCAATTATTTGACAGAACCACCTATCTTGAACTCCAGTTCTAGGCTGCCCAGTTACCTTGAATTTCTCAACTATTGTATTAGACCAAACATGATTTTATCTTACCCTGAGTTCTATTAATATGATGACTTTCCTGAGGTTGGTCTAGTATATGACTCCAAGGCTGGAAACTATCTGGTCATTTTAGCACATACCTATGATTCTTTAATGTTGACAAAGAGGTCTAACACATTTTTGTATAATACTGCCCCACCACTTAATAGATAAAGAACATTGATAAATTCTACTGTAAACATTCTGAAAATCCATGCAATATAGATTTTAAAATCATATGAGGATGCAATTTTCAATTGGCTAACAAATGTAGAACCTAAATATAGTTCTGGATTTTTTCGGTCCCATTATTAGCTCAAGCTGAAATTATGTAATTGCACACTTAATTGCGTATCTCACCTCTCTTTATTGCTTCACAATTTGCTTTATGTCATTGTCCTGAAATTGTCTTCATTTGGCTTGCTTTGGCATAGAGAATGTGAGAAAATATGTCCATTTAAAATTTTTATAGAGGTTACATAGTGATATCATTGAAGATATTGACCTCTGTATCAACTAATATTCTCTATAGTAATAAGAACCATGCAGATATTTCTTCAAGATCATTATGTTTGGGAAAAAAATATTTTTTAGGAAAAACTGCATATTTCCTCTTAGCTAGTAAAAATATATGACTGAATATGCTTACTTTTTATTTTCAACAGGAAAACCAGATAAAATTTTGAAGATTAGGGTCAGCTAACCAGAAGAGAGGCAATGTTAAAAGATGTTTCAGAGAGAACTAGGGTTCTTAAATATATGGATATGTATTCTAACTAAAATGGATCTTTGATAAGCACTTTTTGGAACTCCAAGTTATACATGACTATTTATTGCCAGACAATTCAAAGCAATTCAAGTTACAGTCTCCTAGACAGGAGGAATATGACAAGCAAACTTCCTGGAATAACCTTGAAATTTAGACATTTTTTCTTTAATTTTCAGAATATTTTTAACATCTCAAAAATATTCATAATATGAGATACAAAATGTTATACTTTGCCTTAGAATATATTTTGCCCAATATACATTTTTCCTTAGTTGTAATGTTCTGCTTTTATTTGTATTTATTTTATCTAATATATATTGTTTTTCAGGTAATAAACCCATCACTTTTTGAGAGGAAATATATGTAATTTTCAAAAATAATGGCTTTTCTGATCCCTAACATTATTCTCCGTTTAAGATTTCATGAAACTGTGGGGGTGCTCATTTCCATAGCAACAGTAACCTTGAAATCATGAAAACCATGCCCAGAAATTGAAAAGGGAATCATTCAGTCAAATAATGGAAAAGAGACAGCAGGTGTCCTGACTTAAAAGAAAAAATTAGTAAAATATTATGCAAAAAATTTCATAACTGTATCTATTAAAGTAATCAACCCTGGTTGCTAAATTGATTACAAACTCTTATAACAGGAAATATAAGAACACAAAACACAACAAAATAAACAACATGAAACACAGGCACTCTAGCAGGAATGAGCACAGTGACTTTGTTCTAATAGCAAAATACAAACTAAATGTGCATCAACAATAAGATCTTTAAAGCTGATGACAGGTAGTGGCATGAAGACAGGAGTTTAATAAATTGCCCAAGGTCTAGAGCTATGCAATGGCAGACAAGTCATTTTCTCTCTTCCAAACATCCCATTCTCTTATATCAAAGCAAGATGTTAATTTCTAACTTGGGATGAACTGAAATTTATAATATCTTGATATTATCTACATATTTTTCAGTTTAGTGATGCTTTTTTTTCTTTACTGTGTTTTATATTCTTTAAAGCTCTTTTATATATTTTTTGTAAATTTATGCACAGCCTTTTAGAGAGTGTTTCCTAAGAATTTTATATTTTTGTTCTACTGGATGGAATATTCTTATATTTCTTTTTTTTTTTTTTT
>JAQZBX010026639.1:0-22494 GCA_029593785.1 Cabassous unicinctus | reverse complement strand
GATTTCTTTGGAGCCACATCTTGGAAAATGCATGTATATGTGGTTTGGACTAGACCAATAAGTACTACACCAACCATTAAATAATGGCCATCTGCAAGCAAGTTCCAGAATTTATAATAACCACATTCCTTAAAGGATTATAAATAGCCACATATATATCACAGGTCATCAGTGTGAGCAGAAGGCACTCACTGCCTATAAGGGAGGAATGGAAATAGACCTGAGTCACACAATGTGTGATATATCTGAAATCTCTGAGAAAAAGTTGTTTAGCATCTTGGGGACAATTGTTGATATGAGCAATATGTCTATGAGAGAGAGTTGGCTGAGCAATAAGTACATGTGGCTCTAGAGCTGGGGATCCAGAGAAATGAGCAGAATCAAGATGGTGTTTCCTATGATGGCAATAATACAGACAAGGAGAATGGTTCAGATGAAGAAGCCAGCATGCCTCATTTCCAAGGATGAATCTTTGTAGAAACACAGCTCCTGCTTATTCTCCTAATCAAAATGAACAACTTTTTACCTACTGGAGGAAATTTCTCTTACCACTGTCCTTCAGGGACATTGAAAAAAAAGGGCTATAGTGCTGCATTTTCCATTTATTGGTGGAACTGTACATTTTACAGAACCCTCTTTAAAGAAAGCCTGGGTTTTCTCTTCCTCAGTCAAGAGGTCATAGCTGTGAACTGGGAAAGAGAATGTAATGGGGCTGCAGTAGGGGCCATGGTCATTTGGACTACTTCCTCATTTAACTTCCTTGTGCCTTCAGGACCTACTGAAGCTCAATCTCATATACACCAATTACATTTTATGATGGAGTGCTGCTATGTACACCCAAATTCATGGTTTGGTGTGTGAAAGTGCACCCAGCACATGAAAGGCAACTTAGATCTTATGGTAATGTGGTTGCCCATTGGTAAGCATTAAAACTCTACTAAGTCCCAGTTACAGGCCAAAAGCTGTTTCTCAAAAGGAGAGTATTTACCTAAAGAGAATAGCAGGACTTTGCTTCAAAATTCTAAGGGTCTGCATTGTGCTTCTCCTATAGGGGCCTTCCAAACACTCTAGATTGCATCTGTATTTGTCATTGACACTTCCAGCATCATTGGATATGTGGTATCATATGTCCCAAGTGCAATGGCAGCTTGCACAACAACCAGAAATGGTTACGGAGCCTTTTCTTGTTCTGGTGCACATTCAAAACTTGCAGCTCTTCTGGTCACTCAGTAAATGAACTGGACTAGCACCCTGAAATGAGGAATAGGTTACCTCCTGAATCCAGACAGGCCAACTAGGCATTGTGCCACATATTTGATTATAGGTGGGGCCAGATTCAACAGCTTATCTTTATAATGGATATCTCAACATTCCCCACACCACTGAATACCTAGAAATTTTACCACAGTGGAAGGTCTTTATATTTTTGTTCAATTTATCTCCCTTTCTCTCTCTGACTTGCAAATGTCTTAATAAGTCTACAATAGTTGCTACTTCTAGGCCCAATCAACAGAATATCATCGATATAATGGACTAAGGTTTTGTCATGTGGGAGGGAGAGACAATTGAGGTCCCTGAGGACAATATTATGACTTACGGCTGAAGAATTTATATACCCATGAAGTAAGACAGTTAAGGTATGTTGCTGGCCTTGCCAGATGAGGGAAACCTGTTTCTAGTGGTCCTTACTAACAACAATAGAGTAAAAAGCATATACCATATCAATAGCTGTCTAACATGTATGAGGGGATGTGATGATTTGTCAAACAATGATACCACATCTGGAACAGCAGGTGCAATTGAAGTCACCACCTCATTAAGTTTACAATAATCTCCTGTCATTCTCAAAGATCTGTGTTCTGCACAGGCCATATAGGAGTGTTGAATGGGACTATGGTGGGAGTCACCACCTCTGCACCCTTGATTGTTGCACTGATCTCTGCAATCCTTCCAGGAATGTAGTATTACATTTAATTTACTATTTTGCTTGGTAGTGCTAGTTCTAGTGGCTTCCACTTGGCCTTTTCTATCATCATAGCATCACTCCACAAGTCAGGGAGCCAATGTGGGGATTCTGCCAGTTGCTGAGTATGTCTGTTCCATTTTCCATTATGGAATTCGGGAAATAAACATAGAATGGTTCTAGCAACCCACTGGACCCCCTGTGAGGTGCACCTAAGCTAAAATTCCATAAATCACCTGACGTCCATAAATCCCTCCTCTGGTGTACCACAGTGATCTTTTGATTCTCCTGGAATTAATGTCACCTTTGACTCAGTGTTTCATAATCCCCAAAGTGTCTAAACATTTCCTTTTCCCCAATGCACATTTACCATGGTAAAAGTCCACAGGTGTCTTTTGGTAAGGCTGGGAGGAAGATTAACAGTATAAATGTTCGGCAGAGAAACAGGGTCCTTCCCCAAGGTGACGCTGCCTTCCCTTCATTTAACGGGAACTAGGTCTGTAAATTGTCTCAATACTGGAAATAGATTAAGGGACCATGACTCTCTGTTTCTATCATTCAAACTAGACTTGTTCACTTGACATGGAACACGTCTGGTTATACTGATAAAATAGGAAGTTTGTTAAATACCCATCTATTTTACTTCTGGTACTCTGCAATCTATTAGCCAGCACCATAGGTTTCTGTTGAGTCAGACCATTTTTTAAAAATAGATACTTAGGTTACATAAATGTTTCACAAAAATATAGGGATTCCCATATGTCACACCACCCACACCACACACAACCTCCCACATAAACATCCTTCATAAGTGTGGCACATTAATTGCAATTGATAAACACATACTGGGGTTTTGCCATTAAGCATGGGCCACAGTTCACATTGTAGACCACACTCTCTCCCACACAGTTCTGCATGTTATATGATTATATGAAATGGCCTATATCTGTCATTGCAATGTCCCTCAGGACAATTCCCAAGTCCCGAAAAAAACCCTGTATTAAAAATGTCTCTCCCTGCCTCTGGAGCCTCCAGTGGCCACTGGCTCCACTGTAATGTTGTAATTTCTTCCATTGTTTGAGTCACAATATGTCTATAGCAGATTAACACTAAGTCCACTCTAGCCCATAGCTCTTCTCCCCATCCTGAGGAGTCTAGGATGGTGATGCCCACTCCACCTCCAATTGAGAGGGGGGTTGTATCCCATGGGGAATTTGGATGGGATTATCCTGCCTGTAGCTGCAGACTCTCTCCATTCCCTGGGATGGCCATTATCCATCATCATCTCCCCACCAGTTGTCCTGAGTAAGTCCAATGAACTGTAATGTAGGAGATGCTCCTCCACCAAGGTTCCAGGCTAGCTGGCAAATGGAGAGTCCAAAGACTATAGTCTCTGGATGTACACCTACAAACTATAGCACAAAGTATAGGTTTTAATACAAGGGACAGATGAGCCATGTGCAGGGAAGACATAGTGGAGACTGACTGTCACGTTCAGGAGAACAAACTACAAAGTAGGGCCTACTGGCAAGGCACAAAATGCTGGAGCCATATAGGAGTCTTGAATGGAACCTAGGTGTCTCCAGAATCCTCTGGAGCCCCACTTTTTTGGGTGATATCCATTTTGGAATTCTATGAGATCCTACTGAGATGTGCATAAGCATTACCTCTGGGATGATACCCTATCTCATTTTGAAGTCTCTTGACCATATAAACGCATTTGTCTTTACCTTTTCCCCCTTTTATTCGAGTTCCTTTTCCACTCACATTGTCAGTTGGTGCTTGGTAGCAATCCCTCCGTGCCAGTGAGGCTCATCACTGGGAGTCATGTCCCAAGCTGCGAGGAAGGTAATGCATTCATATACTGAGTTTGGCTTAGAGATAGGTCACATTTGAGCAACAAGGAGACTCTCAGGAGGCAACCCTTAGGCACCTGATAATAATAGGCTAAGCTTCATTTCAAGAGCAAAGACTCATAAGGCTAGTCATCAATATCAAGGGCCCATCAATGGATCATCCTCCTTCACCAGTCACTGTCCCTGCACTTGGGGGACTATTTGTGCTCCCTTAGAGAATGTGGCAGAGCTCTCCAGGATGGGAATTCAGTATTCTCTCATTTATTGAATGATTCTCCACCAAATGTGACAATGCCCCATGAACACTTGAACGTTTTTATATACCTTATATTTATGCTCAATTTAAATTCCTCTCATGTATCCCTCATCCCTGACAAACCACACCAACAATCCTCCCCTACCCCAGTTGTAACCCTTCTGTGATCCAAAACTTCTTCAAAGGTGAATGCATTACAATAGCTGAATACAATTAATTCGAAAAAGAAATGATAATGATAAGTTTAAATGTAAGAGATAAAATTCATAAAAATTAAAAAAACCAAATAAAATAAAATTAAGAGATTGGGATATTTAAAAAATGAAAAATAAAAATAACATTTTTTTTTTTATCTTTTGCCTTTCATCACTGCAATATCTGGTGTCCAGTCTTTACCGTGGTACCTTCCCCCTCTCATTCCCCAGTGTGTCACTATTTTTCTTTCTGTTTTCAAAGAAGTTTTAGATCACAGCAAAGTCACAGGCAGAATAGAGAAGACTCTCATATACCCAACATTTCTCCTGTTTCCTTTCCCCCATATTAATACCTTATTATATATGGATGGTAGCATTGTTATAACTGATATACAAATAGTGAAACATAGCTACTAAACATTGTCAATGGTTTACACTGTGATTTACATTTTAGACCCTACACTTTTATAAATTATAATGATATTTACCATATCCTGTGTCCATCACTGTATGGTAATGAGGAACATTCCACTGACAAGTAAATACCCCAATCAATCTATTCTATTCCTCCCACCCCATTCCCCCAGGGCCTACTAAGACCCCCTGGCTTGACTCATTGGATGACAAAATTCATAGTTACATGCAACAATGGGTCTTTACACAATGGTAAGTCCTCCCTTATTAGGATCCACCCTTGCTCTTGAGAGACTCCCACCTGTCTGTTTTTTAACATATCAGTCCTCCCAAAGATGGGAGTATAACTCCTTCCTGCTCATTATGTGGGTCTCCACTCACTGAAAAAAACACATTATGACAGAATAAACAGTCTCACACTCCCTATAAGCCTGCTCCTTGTATGCCCTTCTCCTAATGCTCCCCCAACAACACCCTAAACCAGTGTCCTTTCCTTTTCATATTGCCAAAAACGCGTCCTCACTTCTGTACTTTCAACCTCATACACTCAAATCCCCAGTGTTCACTTGGACCCTTTCCCAACCCTCCCCCGAGTATCCTGGACCTTCTAAGCCACACTTTCCAATCTACCCACTTGTCAATCCTGCACCACCCAACACAAAAATTTCACTACCCTCCTGTCCTATCCCTCCAATACTAAACTACACTCTATCACTTTATCATAAATTATGTCCATTTGGTTGATGGCTCACAACCGACTCTTCTCTTTCTGTTTCTTGTAAATCTATCTTACAGACAATAACTCTCTGAGACTGCTCAATTTCCTTAATTCATATCAGCAAGGTCATGTACTGTACATCCTAAAATGCCTGGCTTGCCTCACTCAGCATAAGGTTTTTAAGATTCATCCATGTTATCCCATGTGTTAGCACTTTATTCCTTCTTACAGCTGAGTAATATTCCACTGTATGAATGTACCACATTTCATTTATCCATTCTTTTGTTGATGGGCACCGGGGCTGATTCCAACTTTGGCAATAGTGGCAATGCCACTATAAACATTGGTGTGCATATATCTTTTTCTTGTCTTTGCTTTGAATTCTTCACGTATATACCCTGCAAGGAATCACTGGATCATATGGAAGTTCTATAGTTCATTTTTTTAGAAAACCCAAACTCTCCTCCATAGTGGCTGAACCATTCTACAATCTCATCAGCAGGGGATGAGGGTTTCTATTCCTCCACATCCTCTCCAACACTTATGCTTTGCTGATTCTTTAATAGATGCCTTTCTAATGGGTGTAAGCTGGTATCTTAGTGTAGTATTGAATTCCATTTCTCTAATAGCTAGCTATGTCAATATTTTTTCATGTGCTTTTTAGCCATTTTTTTTCTTTCTTGGAGAAGTGTCATTTCAGGTCACTTGCCCATTTTTTAAGTGGGTTGTATGTCTTTTTATTTTGGAGGTGTAGCATTTCTTTATATATGCAAGATATTAGGCTCCTAACAGATATACGGTTGCCAAATATTTTCTCCCATTGGGTAGGCTGCCTTTTGACTTTCTTGATAGCGTACTCTGAGGTGCAGAAGTTTTTATTTTGAGGAGATCCCATTTATCTAATGTTTCTTTTGCTGCTCATGCTTTGGGTGTGAAGTTCATGAAACCATTTCCTATTACATGATTCTGTAGGTGCTTCCCTACAATATCTTCCAAGGTCTTTATTGTCTTGGCTTTTATATTTAGATATCTGATCCATCTTGAGTAGATTTTTGTGTTAGGTGTGAGATGGTGTTCCTCTCTTATTCATTTGATTATGGATATCCAGTTCTCCAAGCACCATTTATTGAAGAGGCCATGCTCTCCAAACTGAGTGCCCCTGGAGGCCTTGTTGAATATCAGGTGATTGTATATGTGAGGATCTATATCAGAACTACGAATTCAGTTCCATTGGACAGTATATCTATCCTTGTGCCAATATCATGCAGTTTTGAGCACTGTAGCTTTGTAGTATGTTTTAAAGTCATGTAGTGTGATATCTCCAACTTTATTTTTCTTTTTCAATATGTCTTTGGTGATTCAGGGCCTCTTACACTTCCAAATAAATTTTGTAGTTAGATTTTCCAATTCATTAAAAAATACAGTGTTTCCAACTTTAGTTAAGTTTATTCACAGGTATTTGATACCTTTAGTTACTATTGTAAATTGTATTTTTTCCTTGATTTCCTCCTCAGATTGATTGTTATTGGTGTACAGAAATGCTAATGTTTTGGGGGCATTTATCTTATAGCCTGGGATGTTACTGAACTCCTTTATAAGTTCTAGAAGCTTCATTGTAGATTTCTCTAGGCTTTCAGCATATAGGATCATGTCTTCTGCAAATAGCGAAATTTTTAATTCTTCCTTTCAAGTTTGGATGCCTTTTATGTCTTTTTCTTGCCTCAGTGCTAAAGCAAGTATTTCTTAGACAATATTAAATAGGAGCGGTTATAGTGGGAATCCTTCTGTTGTTCCTGATCTTAGAGAGAAAGCTTTTAGGATTTCACCCACTGATGATGATGTTGGCTCTGGGTTTTTCACATATACCCTTTATCATGTTCAGAAATTTTCCTTCTATTCCTATCTTTTGCCATGTTTTTATCAGGGAAGAGTGCTGTATTTTGTCAAATGCTTTTTCTGCAACTATAGAGATAATCATGTGATTTTTTTTCTTTCAATCTGTTTATGTGGTGTATTACATTGATTGAATTTCTTATGTTGAACCATCCTTGCATACCCGGGATGAAATCCACTTGGTCATGGTGTATAATTGTTTTGATATGGTGTTGAATGCCATTAGCAAATATTTTGTTGAGGATTTTAGCATCTAGGTTCATTAGAGTAATTGGTCTGTAATTTTCCTTTCTTGTTTCATCTTTGTTTGGCTTTGTTATTAGGGTAATGTTGGCATCATAGAATGAGTTAGGCAGTGTTCCTTCTACTTCTATTTTTTGGAAGCGCTTAGGCAGTATAGGTGTTATCTCTTTCTGGAATATTTGGTCTAATTCACTTGTAAAGCAATTTGGTCCTGTTGTCTTTTTAGTTGGGAGGTTTTTGATGACTGAGTCTATCTCTTTACTTGTAATTGAACTGTTGACTTCATCAATGTAGGCTGCTTTTGGGTTTCTAAGACTTTGTCCATTTCCTGTAGATTATATTCTTGTAGGCATATATTTTTTCAATGGACCTTCTTATGATACTTTATTTCTCTGAGGTCAGTGGTGATATCCCATTCACCATTTGTTATTTTTGTGTTTTTGCATCTGCTCTCTGTTTTTCTTTGTTAGTCTGGCTAAGAGTTTGTCAATGTTATTGATCTTCCTGAAGAACCAGCTTTTGGTTTTGTTTATTTTTCCAGTTCTTTCTTATTTTCTATTTCATTTAGTTTTGTGTCTCTTGATTGGTGAGTTTAATCCATTAAAATTCAGTGTTCTTGCTCTCAGGAATTTCTTACATCAGCCATATTTTCATTGTGTTTATGTATGTCATATGTTGTTTTTATTTCTTTTTGTCCTTTTAGATGTTGTTACACTCTCCTCTATCTATCTCTCTCCTGTTTTTTTCCTTTTAATTTTTAGCACTTCCTTTAGTGTTTCTTGAAGTGCAGGATTCTTATTGGCATGCTCTCTTAATTTCTGTTTCTCTGTGAATATTTTGAACTCTCCATCATTTTTTAATGCAAGCTTTGCTGGATAGAGGATTCATGGCAGGAAGGTTTTTTCTTTGTGTACCTTGACTCTGACATACCAGTGTTTTCTTGCCTCTATGGTTTCAGATGAGAAATCAGAAATTAATCTTATTGAGCTTCCTTGTATGTGATGGTTCTTTTTTCCCTTGCTGCCTTGAGTATTTTCTCTTTGTCTTGAGCTTTGGACATTTTGACAAGTATATGTTTTGGAGTAGGACTGTTAGGATTTGTACTGTTTGGGGTGAGCTGTGCTTCCTGAGCATTTATGTCCATCTCCCTCAATAGGGTTGGGAAGTTTTGAGTCATTATTCCCTTCAAATCTCCTTCTCTTCCCTTTCCCTTCTCTTCTCCCTCTGAGATGCTTATAATGCATTTTGTGTTGTCATTTAAATCCCTAAATTCCTGCTGGATTTTTTCTATCTTTTTTTTCTATCTGTTCTACTATTTTATTTGATTTTAGATGTACTGTCTTCCACATCAGTTATTCTTTCTTCTGTCTGTTCAAAGCTGCTGTTATGTGATTCCAATGTCTTTTTTATTTATTCAATTGTGACATTCATCACCATCATAAATATTTTCTTTATATGTATGCTTACAATTTTTTTCAATATGTTCTTCCAGTGTCTTCTTAATAAAAAATCTTAATGAAGAGGCCTTAGTCTCTTCCTTCACTTCATGAAGTTGGTCTATGATATTTATTTGGACAGCACTGACTAGTTCTTTGATGTCGTATATCTCTTCTTGGTTTATTTTAGTCATTGGACTGGTCCATGTGTCCCTGTTTCTTAGTATGGTTTGTAATTTTTGTTGCCCTCTGGTCACCATTTATCTTGATGGGTTTATTCAGTTGTTTAGCTCCTCTCTCCTCTAGAGTTTTGTTTATCTACTGGTTTTGTGTGTGTGTGTTAAGTTTTCTCTTTGACTCTTTGTTCTTCTTGTTCTATTTACTTGGTGTTTTCTATGTTCCCTTGAAGGAAAAATTTAGGGCCAGAGAAATCAAAAGAGGTAAGAAAAGAAAAAGGATAATAATAATATTAATAAAAGTTACAAGAGGGGTCGTATAAGACTTAATGAAATGAATATTTAACTCATGTGAGCATTGTAGAGTACTAAGAATAAAAAATTTGAGTGCCTATAATGAAATGGGAAACTGAATAGAGAAAAATATATAGAATGATTTAAAAGGCCAGAATAATGAGGAGAGAGAGAAAGAGAAAAGAAAGTAAAGAAAGAAAAAAACACTTAATAATAAAAAAACCCCAGAATATTCAAGCTAGAAATCAAAATCATTAAAGTTGAGGAGTAATGAAAAAGGTGGAATGTAGGAACCACAACAGAAAGCAGAAAATAGGAAGATGAAGGAAGGAAAAGAGAGAGCATTGGTAGACAAAGTCAGTATACACAGAAAATGGGACAGCAAAAAAGAAACAAGCTATCAGTATCTAATTTCAAAAAGTGGGGCAAGAAAGAGGAAAGGAAAATAAGAAACAACAGCAACAAGAAGAAGAAACCCCAAACAGACACACAAGCAAGCCATCAAACAAAGCTAAGGAAGAATATTGTTCCTTCTTGGGCCCTTGTCAGTCTTTATTTGGAAAAATAAAGGTGCTAAAAGAAGCTAGTACATAAATAACATCTATGTTTTCCCTGTCCTGTAGTATCAGCTGGATGTTAGATATCCCACTGGATCACTACTCTTAGAGGAGCTGGAAATTGAACCAGGGACCTCATATATTCATGGCAGAAATTCCTCCACTGAGCTACCTTTTTAACTGGGTCAGTTAGCTCTTCAGAAAGCTATTCAGTCACTTCCTTCTGGGCAGGTTTTACTCTCCTAGGGCAGCAGAATTCAGCAGGCTGTATGAACAGATCCCCCTCCCCTATCCTGCTCAGGTTGAATTCCCCTTTGAAATCCAAATTGACCCTGATGACTGAGTACACCACTGCAAGCCCTTCTAGACGACCCTTTCCTCCCAGGGGACCCCAAATAGGCTCTTGGAAACTTATTACATGCTTCCCATTGCCTAACTCCTTTGGGGAATTGAAATTCTGAAATCCTCAGTGCAGAATTATTAAATTGGCTGACTCCGCCCTCTCTCAGGCCAAGCCTCTGTATCCCATGGTGGATAGGTAAATCAGGTTGCCTCAGCAGATTCATTTTTCCCTTCTGCCTGGTGCCACTTCAAGCTGGCTGGTGTGGTCCCCAAAGCTCAAAGGGGGTCCAGGTAACCAAACCCACAGAAAGGAAACCCCTCTCTACCCCTTGCCAGAATCTTCCCATATCAGAGAATGTTCCCTCTCGCTAGTTGGCCAGCAGGAGTCAGGGCTCACTCTAGCCCCTTGACCTGAGGGTGGGGCTTAGCCATCAATTATTTCCGTATTCAGAGCTAAAAACTCACAGTTTTATTTTGATCAATCTAGCTCCCTGTCCAGCTCCCTCCAGATTGATGCCCCAAAGGCTCCCATATTGTGGGCTCCCAGAACAGCTCACCTGGGCATTATCCTGTCCCCAGTCAGCCATCCTTTGCAAGAGAGGTGGTGAGTGCCCACTTAAACTAATGCCATCTTGCCTATCACCTGCCGATTTTTTTTTTTTAAGGAAAGCATTATTTCAAACTTTCCACAGAGGTGTTTCTTTCAACCTCAGCTTTCCATTGTTTCTAGTCTGCCTAGAGCTGAGGTTCTAAGTGGCCTTTCCTGGGCAAATTCACTTAAGAGAATCCCTCTGTCTCAACATCCCTCTTCTTTTGTTAACAGGTGACAGGGGGAAGATGTCTGTTCCCATCTCAGTTGACTGCAGTGAGCCAGTTTAATGTCTTGAGGAAGGGGGATGGGAGCCCTTCTGCACTACCCCAAGGGATGGTAACTCATGTTTATTGCTTTGGGTTCTTTGTCTGTCTGTCTCCCACTGTTCTGGAAGATGCACAGCATTGCCCTGGTCTTTTGACCCCAAAAGCAGGTTCCTTTGACAGCCTTTGCCCCTTTCTTGATTGTTTTTGTGAGAAATTTGCTTGCTTGAACAAACAATTGGAACCATTACCTGACAAATTGACACATGAACCTAAACATCAAGGACAGTGTTCCCTCCTCTACAATTTTTGTTGGAACAGTTTGTAGAATATTGAATTTGTATGAATTTTTGATAGAATTAACCAGTAAATCCATCTGGTTCTGGGCTTCGTTTTATTTTTGATTACTGATTCACTTTCTTTACTTATTATCGCTATAATGTCATTTTCTGTTTTGCATTGAATCAGTTTAAATTAATTGTGTTTTTAGAAGTTTTTGCATTTTTATATAATTTCTTGGTATAAAATTGTTCACAGTATCCTTTGTAATATTTTCTTAATTTAATAAACTTTATTTTTAAAGTTTTACATTACAGAAAACTTACATTGAAATTGTAAGGGATTCCCATAACCCCACCCTTACCCCTCTCATATATTAGCCTATTAATAACAACTTATATTAGTGTAGTACATTTGTTACAATTGATGAACAAATACTGTAGCATTGCTACTAACCATGGTCATAATTTACATTATTGTTTACCCTTTGCATTGTACAAATTAATTGGTTTTGACAAAATGTATAACAACCTGTATCCTTCATTGCAATATCATGCAGAACAATTCTAATGCCCTAAAAATTACCTATGTTCCACCTGTTTTCCTCTACATCCCTTCAGAATCTCTGGTAATCCCTATTTTAATTTCAATGTTGAAAGTTCTTCCATTGCACCTATAATAAATGTCTACTTTTGTCTATGGTTGCATAACTCCTTAGGTTTGTTCATTCCTCAATTTTTAGGATTTTGGGTTGGTTATGCTCTTTCTCCTTCAGATTTAGAGGCAGCTTAGATGTTATGGGTCATATGGAATTAGCTGTTTTGCTTGTAGTTGTAGACACTCTTGGCTTTTTAGGATGGAGATCATCCATCATCATCATTTTGTTAGTTGTCCTTGTGTGATTTCAACGAACTTGAGAGTAGGTGTTTGCCACACCTCTCTGAGATTTAGGGCTCTACCAGCATATGAAGAGACAGAAAATTTAAGTTCCTGAGAAATATATTTAACATATATAGTGCTAATTATAGGTTCAAATAAAGGGAGTAGAAGAATCATGTGTATGGAAATTATAAATGAGTTTAGCTCTGGTACATTGGGGAAATAAGTTATCATATACTCCAAGGTAAAGTCCAATGATGGGGTGCTTATTCCATGGGGTTGTGTGCCTTCCCTTTACTGTCTGGATGTCTCTAGAGACCTCAGAATCACCCCTGTTTGAGGTTTTGTTTACTATGGCAGTTAGTGAGATCTGATTTAGGTGTGCATATGTATAACCTATGGAATGGTCACTCAACTCACTTTGAAATCTCTTAGCTGTAAAAACTCTTTTGTATTTATTGTTTCCTCCTTTTGGTCTAGGTCTTTTTCCAAATGCATTGCTGGCTTGTGCTTGGTAATAATCCCTCAGTGCCAGGGAGGCTCACTAGTGGGAGTCATGTCCCATTCTGGGGGAAAACTGGTCAGTTTATTTGCTGAGTGTGGCTTAGACAGGTACCACAGTTGAGTAACAAAGAGGTTTCCAGAAGGTAACTCTTAGGCAATAATTATTATTAGGCTAAGTGTCAAATTTACAAGGATAAGGTTTATAAATGCAAAAATTACTATTGAAGGCTTGGAAAATTGTTGTTTTCTTTTAGTAACCACTTTCTATGTACTCTAGGGATACTTGCCACCCTATTTGAGAATGTAAAAGGACTTTCCAGGGTGGAACTTTAATATTTTTTTGGCTATTATGTGGGTTTCCACCAACGAAGATAATGCCCTATGAGAACATGAACACATTCATATTCCATAGAGGCATAACCTAAGTGCACTATTCCCCACACATCCCCCCAGCACTGACACCCTGCAACAGTGACCTTCCCCTGACATAGTTGCCATAAGAGCACTCTCACAATTGTATTCTCAACCACAATGATCAATGTTCTCTTGCTCATTTTTAAATTGGTTGTTGGTCTTTTTATTTTTGAGTTGTAAGATTTCCTTATATATGCTAGTTATTAGATGCTTATCAGGTAAATTGTCCCCAAATATTTTTTCCCACTGGAGTCTGCTTTTACCTTTTCTTGAAAGAATCATTGGAAGCACAAAAGATAAATTTGAGGAGGCCCCATTCATCTGTGTTTTCTTTTGTTGCCCACATTTTGGGTGTAATGTTTATGAAACTATTTCCTTCTAGAGATTTCAAAAAAGTTTCCTTACATTATTTTTTAGGAGCTTTATGGGCTTAGTTTTTGTATTCAGGTCTTTGATCCATCTTGATTTAATTTTTGGGCAATTTTGCTAGATGGGGATCTTTTCTCATTTTTTTGTATATGAATATCCAGTTCTCCAAGCACTATTTGCTGAAAAATATTCTGTCCCAGTAGAGTGCACTTGGTGGTCTTGTCTAATATCAAGTGGTTATATATTCTCAGGTCTATATTGGAAGTCTCAGTTCAGTTTCATTGGTCAGAATGTCTATCCTTGTGCCAAATCCAAGCAGTTTGGAACACTGTAGATTTGTAGAAGATTTTAAAGTCAGGTAGCATGATTCTCCCAATTTTGTTTTTCCTTTTTGAGATGTTTTTTGGCTATTCAGGGACTCCTAACCTCAAAATAAATTTGATAATTGGTTTTTCCAGTTCAATGAAAAAATCCTGTTGCAACTTTGATTGGAGTTGAGTTGAAAATGTGAATCAATTTGGTTAGGATAGACAACTTAATGATATTTTGTCTTCCACCCCAGGAAGATGTAATATTCTTCCTCTTATTTATGTCTTCTTTGATTTCATTTAGCGATGTCGTGTAGTTTTCTGTATATAATTCTTTACACCCTCAGTTATGTTTTTTCCAAGATATTTGATTCTTATTGTTGCTATTGTAAATGGAAATATTCCTTCATTTCTTCATTATTATTTGTGCGGAAATGTTACTGATTTTTGCGTGTTTATGTTATATCTCATCACTTTAATGAACTGGTTTATCAGCTCTAGAAACTTCATTGATTTTGGGGGACCTTCTACATGTGGGACCATGTAATCTGCAATAGTGAAAGTTTTACTTCTTC
Source organism: Cabassous unicinctus (assembly GCA_029593785.1). Lineage (NCBI taxonomy): Eukaryota > Metazoa > Chordata > Mammalia > Cingulata > Chlamyphoridae > Cabassous > Cabassous unicinctus. The sequence continues at coordinate 7,969 of JAQZBX010026639.1, read as the reverse complement.
CTTCCAGTTTGGATGGATTTTTATTACTTTTACTTGCCTAATTGCTCAAGAAAGTACTTCTAATACTATGTTAAACAAGAGTAGTGACCATGGGCATCCTTGTCTTGTTCCAGATCTTAGAGGGAAAGTCTTTAGGATTTCACCACTGAGTATGAAATTAGTTCTATGTTTTTCATATATGGCCTTTATTGTGTGAGAAATTTCATTCTAATCCTTTTTTTGAAGTGTTTTTCATCATAAGAGGATGCTATATTTGTCAAATGCTTTTTCTACATCAATAGATGATCATGTGATTTTTTTTCTTTCATCTGTTAATGTGGTATATTACCTTGATTAATTTTTTTATGTGGAACCATCCTTGCATACCTGGAATAAAGCACACTTAATCAGGGTATATCGTTCACTAGATGTGTTGTTGGATTCCATTAGCAAGTATTTCTTGAGGATATTTGCAACTAAGTTCATTAGGGAGATTGGTCTGTATTATTATTTTCCTGCAGGGTATTTATGTGGCTTTTGTATTAAGGTGATTTTAGCACCATAGAATGAGTTATGTAATGTTTCCTCCTCTTCAATTTTTTGCAGGAGTTTGCACAGGATTGGTGTTACTTCTTTCTGGAATGAATCATAGAAATCAATTGTGAAGTCATCTGGTCCCGGGCTTTTCTTGGTTGGGAGATTTTGGTGACTAGTACAATCTCATTACTTGTTATTAGTCTGTTGAGTTTTTCTCTTTCTTCTTTTGTCAATATAGGTTGCTTGTGTTTTTCTGGAAATTCATTCTTTTCACCTAAACTGTCTATCTTGTTGGCCTACAATTTTTCAATATATTCTCTTTTCATAGTTTTGTGGGTTTTCTGCTGTGAGGTCAGCAGTTATATCACATTCTCATTTCTGATTATGTTTATTTGCATCTGCTTTTTTATTTGTAAATATAACTAAGGTTTTTTCAATTTGTATTAATCTTTTCATAGATTCAGCTTTTGGTTTTGATAATTCTTTCTCGTGTTTTTAAATTCTCAAATTAACCTAATTATGCTCTAATCTTTGTTATTTCCTTCCTTGTGCTTGTTTTGGCATTAGTTCATTGGCCTTTTTCCAGTTCCTCCAGGTGTACAGTTATGTGATTGATTTTAGTGCTTTCTTCTTTTTAATGTAGGGATTTAGATCTATACATTTCCCTCTCAGCACAGATTTCATTGCAGCTCATAAATTTTTATATGTTGTTTTCTCATTTTCATTCACTTAGACATAGTTACCAATTTCTCTGGCCACTTATTCCTTGACCTACTGATTGTTTAAGAGTGTGTTGTTTAAGTTTCACATATTTGTGCCTTTTCCAATTCTCCATCCTTTATTGATTTGTGGCTTCATTCACATGTGATCAGAGAAATTGCTTTGTATAATTTCAATCATGCTAAATTCTTTGAGACTTTTCTGTGACCTAGCATGTGTTCTACCCTGGAGAATGATCCATGAGCACTCAAGAAAAATGTATATCCTGCTGCTTTTGGGTGTAATGTTCTTTATAAGTCCATTAGGTCTAGTTCCTCTAACATACTATAAAAGTTTTCTGTTTCTTTATTGAACCTCTGTCAACATGTTCTGTGTAATGGTGATAATGGTGTACTGATCTCCCATACTTTGATAGTAGAATTATTTATTTCTCCCCTTAGCTTTGCCAATGTTTGACTCATGTATTTTGAAGCAACCTGGGTAGGTGCTTAAATATTTATGACTATTCTTTTTTCTTGGTATATTATCTTTTTATTAATATATAGTGTCCATCTTTGTCTCTTACAAGAGTTTTGCCTTTAATAACTATTTTGTCCCATATTAGTATAGCTATTCCTACCTTTTTTTTTTTTTTTTTTTTTTTTTTTTTTTTTTTTTTTTTTTTTGGTTACTGTTTGCATGTAAATTTGTTTTCCAACCTTTCATGCAATCTCCTTGCATCCCTGGATCTAAAGTGAGTGTCTTGTAGAAAACATTGATGAGGCATATTTCCTTATCCTTTGTGTAAATATGTGTCTTTTGATTGGTGAGTTTAATCCATTATCATTCAATGTTATCACTTAAAGGCAGTACTTACTTTGGCAATTTTTTATTTATTTATATATGTTATATTTTATTTTTATTTACTATTTTTTTCCTTCAACTACTGTTACCAATAATCTTCCTTTCTACCCTCTACTCCAGCCCTCTGTCTCCTGTTTTATTTCCCTTTCATCCTACCAAATTCCCTTTAGCATTTATTTTTCTTTACTTTCTTTTCTTTAAAAATGAATTCAACTTTATTTTCTAGGGGACTAGTATTAGGGTCTTTTACATTCCTGTGGTTTGTCTGGGAATTCCAAATTTTTACTTTTACTGTAGTGCATATTGTACATGTTTAGGTCTAATGATTCTAGGGTATTTAGAGCAAAGGACCAGTTTTGCCTTCCTTCTGATTTCTTCTTTCTCTTTATTTTTGAAGAAGTTTTAGATTATGTAAAATTACATCAAAATTATTGGAGATTGCCATATACTTCCCTCCCCTTCCCTCACTTTCTTATATTAACAAAATCTTACATTAGGGATTTTGTTAATTTGTTTCAATTGATGAACAAATATTGAAGCATTTCTACTAACCATAGTCTATAATTTACTTTATGATTTACACTTTGCACCACAAAATTTTATAGGTTTTGATAAAATGCATAATGACCTGTATCCATTATTGTAATATCATGCAGTACAGTTCCAATGTCACCAAAATTCCCCATGTTACACTTATTCTTCCCTCTGCTTCTCCTCAGAACCTTTACTGGCCACTGTCTTTTTATCAATGTCACTTTCATATTTCTTGAAGGGAGCACTTGTTGACCAATTTTCTCAATTTCTGTTAATCTGTGAATATTTTGAACTCTCCCTGATTTTTGAAATAAAAATTTGCTGGATACACAACTCTTAGCTGGCAGTTTTTTTTCCCCTTTCAGCACCTTCATTATGCCATATGACTACTTCCTTTTTTCTATATTTTCTGATGAGAAATCACAAAATTTTATCGGGCTTCCCCTATATGTGATGGATCTCTTCTCTTTTGCTGCTTTCAGTAGTCTGTCTTTGTCTTGAGCTTTCAACAATCTGGTAAATATGGGTCTCAGGTTAGGTCTGTTAGGATCTATTGTGTTAGCAGTACAGTGTGCTTCCTGAACATATACATCCATATCCTTCTTAAGAATTGGGAAACTTACACCCATTATTTCCTCAAATACTCCTACTGCCTCTTTGCCTTTCTCTTCTCCATCTAGGGTGCCCATGAGGCATACCTCCTCTCTGCAGATGTCTAGATGAAGAAAAAGAGAGAGAGAGAAATCGGTTTCCTCCTTCTCAACCCACCAGGGACCTGCTAGTCTACTTCTATCAAGCTGCTTGTGTCCACAATAAATCGCTCCACAGCTGACCTCTTCACCAGCACCAAGATGAAGGGAAAAAAAGCCAGGAAATAGGAAAAATGTTTTGCTATATTTCCCCAGCTTTCTTGGTGGCTTGCCCCTCTCCTCCCTATGCTAAGCAAGCTGGGCAAAGGTCTTCCTGAGGGATAACCCCTCAGCAGCTCGCTTCTCCCGAGATCCACCTTACCAAAGCTGGCAGAGTGTTTTTCCTTCCCCCTGAACAACTGGTTGCTCCCCTTTTCTCCAGAGCCAGCTGGTTGTCTCCTCTTTTCCAATGTCCAGCTGGGTTCCTTCTAGCCATGTTCTTCTATTGTCCCCATGATACCCTGGCTTCCACTATGACTGGCAAGACAATGCCTACATTCCACAGTTTCAAGAGGAAAAGTTCAGCTTGCACTTTCCTACTCTGCCATCGTCACATCAGTTTATCCATCTTATAGTGGCAGTTATATGCCCTCTTAAAATATTATTTGTGCAAATTTGAAGTAATGGTCCTACTTTTTTTTCTGAAGTTATTATGTATTTGCATCCTTTCTCTTTTTTTCTTTGTCACACTTGCTAAACTTTTGTCAATTTTATTGATCTTTCAAAAGGGCAAGTTGTGTTTATTAGCTCTAATATTTTCCTGTCCTCTATTTCTTCCCATCCTGCCTTTAGGATTTATTTTCTTCTCACATTTTGTTTAATTTTCTCTTCTTTATCTCATTACTGCACATGTGAAATTCAGTTACTAATATAAGGTCTTTTGTTTTTGTAATATAATCATTTAAAGGTCAAAATTTCCTTCTGAGTATTACCTTTGACGTGTCTCATGAATTTCGGTATGTTCTATTTTTCTTTTCATTCACCTCAAGAAATTTTCTCACTTCCCTTGTGATTCTTTTTTTAATAAATTTAAAATCAGTTCTAAAAGAGTAGATGGTATAACTTTCACATATTTTTTAATCTTTCAATTTTCCTTTTGATATTGATTTCTAGCTCCATTGCATTTTGGTTAGAGTAGTTACTTTTTATGATTTAAATCTCTTGGATTTATGGAAACTTGTTTTGTGTCTTAATATATGATCTATCCTTGATAATGATCCATGTGAACTTGTGAAGAATGTATAATCTGTTGTTGTGGAAAATGTTCTATATATGTCTGCGAGTTATACTTATTTTAGATTATTGGACAATTCTTCTATTTCCTCTATTTAATAATTTATTATCAAATTTTGTAGCAGTTTAATATTGTTTATGAATTTCAAAAATAAATATTGGATTATGTTTGCAAACTCATCTGTTCTTCTGGGTTTATGAGATTAAATTAATTTCAGAAGATTCACTTTTACTTTATTAACTGTTGATTAGGTGTTTGACTGGGCCACATCAGTAGGACATTGAGTCCCTGCCATCCACGGGGGTGAGGACTCACAGAGAAAATGACATAGCAGAGGAGAGAGTTGGAGTTTTGATGCTGGAACCCTGAAAAGTAAATGCACAGGAGAAGAACATAGAGGAATAGAGATTACTCCATTGACATGACAGAGGCCCTGAGAATAGAGAAAGCCTAACGGCCTTCAGCTTACCTTGTGGAAAGAGCAGAGAAGCCGATCCAGGAAAGAAGCCCTGAGTGGGAAATGAGACATCACAGCCTACAGCTGATATTGGAAGAAGCTGGGATTATGGAGCCTTAAGTGGAAGCATGAAGGCTGCCCATATGTTGGAGATCACCCACCATCTTGTTCCAACATGTAGTCAATGACTTGGGTGAGAAAGTACCTCTTATTCTACCTTGAGGTGGAATCTTTAGGGCCTTGCAACTGTAAGCTTCTACACAAATAACTCTGTTCAATTTTCTTTATTCTTTTTCTTCCTAACCAACATTCTGAAAATTTCAAAAATCCTATCTTTACTTTCATTGATTCTTCTACCAGCTACAGTCTACTGGTGAGCACCACCAAATAATTTAATATTTCATTTGCTGTACTTTTCAGCTCCAGTATATTGCTTGGTTTCTTTTTACAATTTTTACTTCTTAATTGAATTTTTTATTTTGTTCAGATAATGTTTTCCTGATTTCCTTTAGTTGTATTCTGTGTTTTACTCAGATCTTTGAGCATATTAAAGACATTTTAAAAACACATATTACACTTTCCAGTGTCTATATTTCATCACTGATGGTTTCTATTTTTTTATTGTGGGTAAAAATCAAAATTTTCACAATACAAACCAATATTTGTAAAATGATATATAGATATATATGCATATATGTGCATTTGCTAACATAAATGTTATTTTTTTCATATATATTTTAAGAGATGCTTAGATTACATAAATGTTACACAAAAATTACAGAGATTCCCATGATCTCCACCTCCCATACCTCCCATAACATCTCACATAAACATCTTTCATTAGTGTAGAACATCACCTGCAATGGATATACACATCCTGGGGCTTTGCACTAATCATAGACCACAGTTTACATCACAGACCACACTCTCTCCCACACAGTTCTGCATGTTATATGCTGATGTAAAATGGCCTATACCCATTGCAATAATGTCAATAATAACAATCCCCAAGTCCTGAAAAAGCCCCTGTAATACTACTGCCCTTCCCCTCCCTGCTCTGAAAGCATCTAGTGGCCACTGGCTTCATCTCACTCTTGTAATTTCTTCCATTGCCTGAATCCCAATATGTCTACAACAGAATACCATTAAGTCCACTCAAGTCCATAGCTCTACCCCCAATCCTGAGGGGACTAGAATGGTGATGTCCACTCCATCTCCAAGTGAGAGTGGGCTTATATCCCATGGATATGGTGGATGGGATTATCTTGCCTTCAGCTGCAGGCTCTCTCCATTCCCTGGGATGGGCATTGTCCATAATCATCATCTCCTTACCAGGTGACTTGGTTAAATCCATTGTGCCATAGAGTAGGAGTTGCAGCTCCACTGAGATTCCAAGCATGGCTGGCACATAGGTAGGCCAGAGGCTCCAATCTCTAGAAGTACACCTACAAACCCTAGCCTCACATATAGGTTTGAATAGAAGGGACTGATGGACCATGTACAGGGAAGACTTATTTGAGGTCAGCGCTGTCACTCTCAGGAGCACAGATTTCAAAGTAGAGCCCACTGATAAGGTGTCAATCTCTGGGGCTGTCCCCCCTTATATAAGACCTGGGTGTCTCCAGAGGCCTCAGGAGTCCCTCTGTGTGGGGTGATATCCACTTTGGTGTTCTATGAGATCCTACTGAGGTGTGCATAAGCGTTACGTATGGGATGACCTCCCGACTCTCTTTGAAGTCTCTTAGCCACATGAACTCATTTGTCTTTACCTTTTCCCCCTTTTATTCAAGGATTTTTACCAGTCGTGTTTCCAGTTGGCACTTGGTATTAGTCCCTCAATGCCAGGGAGGCTCACTCCCGGGTGTCATGTGCCACATTGGGGGGAAGGTAATGCATTCATATGCTGAGTTTGGCTTAGAGAGAGGCCACATTTGAGCAACAAGGAAGCTCTCAGGTGCCAACTCTTAGGCACTCCATATCAGTAGGCCAAGTTTCAATTACAAGAGCATAGACTCATAAGGCTAGTCATCAATAACAAGAACCCAACAGAGGGCCATCCTCTTTTGCCAGACACTGCCCCTGCACTTGGGGGACTCTTGCTGCTCCCTTGGAGAATGTGGCAGAGCTCTCCATGCTGGGAACTCAGTATTCCCTCATTTATTGAGTGATTGTCTACCCACTGTTACCATGCCCCTTCCCTCAATCATTTGAACAATTTTATATATCTTTCATGTGTATTCAGATGAACTTATAACCATGAATCCCCTGTCCCAGACATCCCCCACCAATCATCCTCTGCAGCCTTCATTGTAACCCTTTTGTGACCTAAACCTTCCTTGAACATGAAGCCCATATAATAACCAAATACAATTAAAAGCAAAATGAAATAATAGTGATAAGCTTAAATGCAAGAGATAAAATACAAGGAAACTCAGAAAAAAAGAACTAAAAATAAAATATAATTAATGGATTGGGATATTCAAAAAAAGAAAACGAGAAAAACAAAAGAAAAAAAATTTAAATTTATTTTTCTTTATTACTTTTTATTTATTACTTTTTAATTTAGTTTTATTTAATTTCTTTTTATTTATTTGTATTTATCATTTTTATTTATTACTCTTTCCAGTGTCTATCATTCATCATTGATGGTTTCTTGTTACTTTATTTTCTAACTTTGAATGGGTCATTTTTTCATAACTCTATGTATGCCTTGTTGTTTTGTTTTTGTTGAAATATCATTAGAATTTTGTGTTCTTTGTAAATCACGTTTTCCATTTTCTGAAGTGTTTGTTACTTTTTTCCTTTGGCTGAAGGATATAACCTTCTATTTGTTTAGAAATTTGACAAAATTGTTTATGCATAGATTGTATCTGTTGATATATGAAATTACTGAACTCTTTGTCCCTTAAGTTTGCATTCAGATCCTGTTTTGACAGAAATGTCTTCACATGCAAGGAGCTGCAAAAAAAAAAAAAA
>JAQZBX010026638.1:0-20671 GCA_029593785.1 Cabassous unicinctus | reverse complement strand
GATTAACATGCAATTATCAGTAATGTTTCTCTACATTAGTATTGAACAATCTGAGGAGGAAATAAGGGAGAAAATTCTATTTATAATAGCAACAAAAAGACTCAACTACCTAGGAAATTTACCCAATACATTTTATGAAGCCAACATCACCATAATATCAAAAGCCAGATAAAAATACTACAAGAAAACAAAATTACAAACCAATCTCTCTAATGAGTATAGATGCAAAAATTCTCAAGAAAATACTTGCAACTGGGGGAGCAGATATGGCTCAAGAGTTTGAGCACCTGCTTCTACAAGGGAGGTCCCAGAATTGGACCCTGGTGCCTTCTAAAATGAAACAAACAAAAAGAAAATAAGCAAAAACAAGCAACAAGCAAATAAATGAAAAACCAACTCAGGGTGGCAATGTGGCTCAGTGCTGCAGCACTGGCTTCACACATGCAAGGTTGTGTGTTCAATCCCTGGCCCTGCTAACTCAAAAAATACTTGCAAATAGAATCCAACAGCATATCAAAACAATTATACACCACGACCAAATGGGATTTATTCCTCATATGCAAGTGTGGTTCAACATAAGAAAAACAATTAATGTAATATGCCACATTAACAAACTGAAGGGAAAATACCACAAGATAATCTTGATCAATGCAAAACAGGTATTTGAAAAAATCCAGCATCCTTTCTTGATAAAAATATTTCAAAAGACAGGAATAGAAGGAAAATTTCCCAATATGATATAAAATATTTGTGAAAAACACCCAGTCAACATCATTCTCAATGGGGAAATGTTGAAAGCTTTCCCTCTAAGTTTGGGAACAAGACATGGATGCCCACTGTCACCACTTTTATTCAACATTGTACCAGAATTTCTATCTAGAGCAATTAAACAAGAAAAAAATAAGTGGCCTCCAAGTAGGAAAAGAGGAATTAAAACTCTCACTATTCATGGATGACATAATCCTATATTAGGAAATTTCTCAACTGTCTACAACAAAGCCACATGATCTAATAAATGAGTTTAGCAAAGTGGCTCAATACAAGATCAACAGGCAAAAATCAGTAATGTTTCTCTACACTACTATTGAACAATCTGAGGACTAAATCAGGGGGAAAAGTCCATTTACAATAGCAACAAAAAGACTCAAATATTCGGGAATCTATTTAACCAAAGAAGGAAAGACCTATATTCAGAAAACTGCAAAATAATGCGAAAAAGACTCAAAGGAAACCTAACAAATGGAAAAGCATTCTGTGTTCATGGATTGGAAATCTAAACAAAATGAAGATATCAATCCTTCCCAAATTGATTTATAGATTTAATACAATACCAATCAAAATTCTAATAGCCTAATTTACAGAAATATAAAAGGTGATTACTAAATCTATTTGGGAGGAAAGTGCATATAAATAGCCAAAATATCCTAAAAAAGAAGAGCAATGTGGGAGGAATTTTATTGCCTGACCTTGAAACATATTACAAAGCTACAGTATTCAAAGCAGCATGATATTGGCATAAAGATAGATACATTGATCAGTGGAATATAACTGAGAGTCTAGAAATAAACCCTCACCTCTACAGCCAACTGGTTTTTGACAAACCTACCAAGTCCATGTTAACGGAACAAAACAAATAGTGCTGGGATAACTGGATATCCATAACCCAAAAATGAAAGAGAAACCCTATCTCACTCCCTATACAAGTATGAACTAAAAATAGATCAAAGACCAAAATATAAAAGCCAGGACCTGTCAAAGTCTCCATATGGCATCTCTATTTGCCACTGACACTTCCAGCACCATTGGATCTGCTGGATCATATGGCCCAAGTGGCAGTGTGGTTTGCACAGCAGCCTGGACATTTTGCAGATCCTGTACTTGTTCTAGTCCTCACTCAAAACTTTCTGATCACTCAGTAAATGGGCCAGAGTAGCACACGCAAATGAGGAATATGTTGTCTCCAAAGTCTGAAGAAACCAACTAAGCATTGTGCCTTTTTTTTTTCCTTTTTGGTCATTAGAGGGGTAAGATGCAACAGTTTATCCTTCACTTTAGAAGCAATATCTCAACATGTCCCACACCACTGGACACCTAGAAATTTCAACAACGTAGAAGGCCCCTTTATTTTTGTTGGATATATATCCCATCCTCTATCATACAAATGCCTTACAATTAAGTCTAGAAACATTGCTACATCTTGCTCACTAGGTCCAATGAGCATGATATCATCAGTATGAATATATGGACAAGTGTAATGAGTTGTGGAAGGGAAAGAAAATCAAAGTCCCTGCAGACACTGTTATGACATAGACCTGAAGAGGTGATATACCCCTGAAGAAGGACAGTGAAGTTATATTGCTGTCTTGCCAACTGAAAGCAAACAGTTTCTGGAGGTCCTTACTAATGGCAATTGAGAAAAAATTGCCTGATCAATATCTTTATACCAGCTATCAGCAGATGTAATGATATGACACCTAGAACAGCAGATACAATTGGAGTCACCACCTGATTAAGTTTATGATACTCTACTGTCATCCTCCAAGAGCCATCTGTTTTCTGCATAGGCCAAATAGGAGAGTTGAATTGCAATATGTTGGGTGTAGCAGTTTGGCATTATTTATGAATTCTAAAAATAGACATTGGATTATGTTTGTAAATTGGCCTGTTCCTCTGGGTGTGATTAAATTATGATTAGGGTGGCAAGATGGCATTGGTTTAGGAGGGCACTCACCATCTCACTTTTGGAAGATGTCTGATTGGGTACAGGATCCTGCTTGAGTGGTCTGTTGGGGCCCCACAGAGCATAGATCTGGAGGGAGCTGGATGGTGAGGTGGATTGCTCAGGAAAGAATCATTAGTGTTTCCCTGGCTGTAGTAGTAAACACGGATGGCTGAGCCCAATCCTCAAGGAAAAAGGCTGGGACAAGCTGCAACTCCTGCCAGCAACCTGGTGAGAGGGAGCATTCTCTGAGAATGGGAGGGTTCTGGCAGAGGATCAAGAGGGGTTTCCTTTCTATGGGTTTTGCTGCCTGGAACCCCTATCAGCTTTGGGGAGCAAAACAGCTGGCTTGAAGTGGCACACGGCTGAGGGGAGAGGCAAATATGCTGAGGAAGTCTGATTTACCTAGCTGTCCAGGGATACACCCCAACTCCTGCCAATAACCTGGTAAGAGGGAGCATTCTCTGAGAGTGGGAGGATTCTGACAGAAGGTGGAGAGGGATTTCCTTTTTGTGGGGTTCATTGTCAGGACCTCCTCACAGCTTTGGGGAGCAAATCAGCTGGCTTGAAAAGGCACCAGGCTGAGGGGAGAGGCATATCTACTGAGGAAGCCTGATTTACCTAACAGGCCTAGGACACTGAGGCTTGGCTCAGGAGGGGGCAGAGTCAGCCAATTTTATCATTCTGTGCTGACAAGCATCAGAGCTTCAGTTCTCTGGGGAGGCCAAGAAGTGGGAAGTGCTTGAAAAGTTTCCACAAGCCTATTTAGGGTCCCCTCGGTGGAGGGGGTGGTCTAGAAGGGGCCTTCTTTTGGGTCCCTTATTTCTCAAAAAAAAAAGAATATCACTTTAAAAAAATATATTTTTTAACTTAGCTTAATCACTAAAATCTGCCTCAAAACCTGCAGATAGAACCCTGCAGGGTAATTGATTGATGAACATAAACAGGCTGAGAAGCTCCACAAGGGCCCAAGGAGGAACACTGTTCTTCTTTAAGTTTTCTTGACTGCTTGCTTGTGTTGTTGTTTAGTTTTTCTTGGTTTGTTTGTTGTCTCTTGTTTTCTTTCCTCTTTCCTCCTCACTGTATTTTCCTTTTTTAAAAAAATAGGTGCTGCTAGTTGTCTCTTCTTTCCTGTGCTTCTTTTTCTATGATTGCCCATTCTCTTTCTATATTGATTTTGTCTCCAAACGCTATCTCTATTCCTTCCTTCATCTTTCTACCTTCTGCTTTCTGTTGTGGTTATTACATACCATTTTTTTTTATTAGCCACAACTTCAAGGGTATCTATTTCTATTTTATCTATCCTGTTTTCTTCTTTTTTAATTTTTATTGACTTTTTCCTTTCAGCCCTTTATTTACACTTTCTCTCTGTCCTCATCATTATGGCCTTCTAAATCATTATATATATTTTACTCTATTTGGATTCCCAGTCCATTGTAGGTACTTCAATTTTTTCCTATTACTCTACACTGCTTACATGAGTTAAATATTCATTTTATTATGTCTTATATGGACCCTCTTCTAAACTTTATCAATATTACTATTATCCTTCTTCCTATCTAACCTGTTTTAATTCCTCTGGCCCTAATGTTTTGCCTTCAAGAGAACATAGAAAGAAGCAAGAAAATAGAGTAAAAAGAACAAAGTGTCTAAGAGAAAACTTAGCACACACACAGAACCACCAGCTAAATAAAACTATAGAGCAGAGAGAGAAGCTAATCAACTGAATAAACCCATCAAGTTAAAATGATGACTAGAGGTCAAGAAAAAATTATAAACCACACTAATAAACATGAAGAAATGTACCAGTACAATGAGAAAACTAAAAACCTGGAAGAGATGCAGAACATTGAACAACAAATCAAAACTGTCCAAACAAATATCATGGACCAACTTAATGAAGTGAAGGAAGAGATTAAGGATATTAAGAAGGCACTGGGAAAACATACTGAAACAACTGAACATACCTAAAAAGGTAATGGATATTATGGTGGTCAAAGGCACAATCCAAGAAATAAAAAAGACTCTGGATTCATATTACAGCAGATTTGAACAAGCAGAAGAAAGAATTAGTGATGTGGAAGACAGTACATCTGAAATCAAACAGACAGTAGAACAGATAGGTAAAAAGATAGAAAAAATCCAACAGGGACTTACGTATTTTACCAAGAACACAAAAAAACACAAACATACACATTATAGGCATCCCAGAAGGAGAAGAGAAGTGAAAGGGAACAGAAGGCATGTTGAAGGAAATAATGGCTGAAAATTTCCCAACCCTATTGAGAGAGATGGATGTACATGTCAAGGAAGCACAGCACACCCCAAATACTATAAATCCCTAATGGCCAACTCCAAGACATATACCTGTCAAAATGTCCAATGTTCAAGACAAAGAGAAAATACTAGAGGCAGCAAGAGAAAACAGAACCATCACATACAAGGGAACCACAATAAGATTAAATGCTGATTTCCTATCTGAAATCATGGATGGAAGAAGACAGTGGTATGACAAAGTCAAAGACTAAAAAAAAAAAAAAACTTCCAGGCACAAAATCTCTATCCAGCATAACTGATATTCAAAAATAATGAAGAGTTCAAAATATTCACAAATAAACAGAAATTAAGAGAGTAGGTCAATAAGGAACCTGCATTTCAAGAAATACTAAAGGAAGTTCTACAAGTGGAAAGAAAAAAACAGGAGAGAGAGAGTTGGAGCAGAGTGTAAGAACAATTAAAATGACAAAAAGAGAAATGAAAACAACATATGACATACATAAACCCAGGAGAAAATATGGCTGGTGTAAGAAATTCATTGCAAGTAACAACACTGAATGATAATGGATTAAACTCACCAGTCAAGAGACACAGACCGGCAGAATGGATAAGGAAATATGATCCATCTATATGCTGTCTACAAGAAACCACCTTCGACCCAGGGATTCAAGGAGACTGAAAGTGGATGGATGGACAACAAGTTTACAAACAAACATTAGCCAAAAAGGGGCAAGAATAGCTATCCAAATATCAGACAAAATAGAATTTAAATGCAAAACTATTGTAAGAGACAAAGATGGACACTATATATTAGTAAAAGAGTAATATCTAAAGAAGAGAGAAGAATCAAACATTTATGCACCTAATCAGGGTGCCTCAAAATACATGAGGGAAACTCTTAAAAAACTAAGTGGAGAAATAAATGCCTCTACAATTATAGTGGGGGACTTTAATACACCATCATCACCAGTAGACAGAACATTTAGATAGAGAATCAATAAACAAATAAAAACTCTGAATAATATATTAGAGGACCTGGACCTAATAGATATATACAGAACACTACATCCAAATAGAGCAGGATTTACATTCTTCTCGAGAGCACATGGATCATACTCCAAGGTAGACCTCATGCTAGGCCACAGAACAACTCTAAATTAATTCAGAAATATTGAGATTATACACAGTATTTCTCCAGCCACAATGGAAAGTAATTGAAAATCACTAAGGTACAGAGAAACAACCTAGGGACAAAGGTATGGAAGTTAAACAACACATTCTTAGGCAAACAGTGGGTAAAGGAGGAAATCTCAAAATAAATCATTAATTGCCTTGAAACTAATGAAAATGACAACACAACATATCAAAGCCTATGGGATGCAGCCAAAGCTGTACTGAGAGGAAAGTTCATAGCTATAAATACTTATATTAAAAAAGAAGAAAGATCTAAAATTGAAGACCTAACTGCACACTTGGAGAAATTGTATAAAAAACAACAAAGTAAACCTAAAGTAAGTAGATAGAAGGAAATAACAAAGATTAAAGTAGAACTGAATGAAATAGAGAATAAGAGAGAACTATGAAAAATAAACAAAACCAAAAGCTGCTTCTTTGAGAAGATCAATAAAATTGACAAAGCTTTAGCTGGACTAACAAAGAAAAAGGGAGAAGAGATGCAAATACAAAATATAAGGAATGAGTAAGGGGATATCACTATTGCACCCACAGAAATAAACAGTATAATAAGGGGATATTTTGAAAAATTATATGCCATCAGGAATGATAATTTAGAGGAAATGGACAAATTACTAGAAACTCACAACAGCCTACATTGAAAAAAGAAGAAATTGATGAACTCAACAGTCCAATTACAAGTAAAGAGATAGACTCAGCCATCAAAAACCTCCCAACTAAGAAGACCCCAGGACCAGTTGGCTTCACAGCTAAATTCTACATAACATTCTGGAAAGAGCTAACACCAACTCCGCTTATCTTTTTTGAAAAAATAGGAGTAGAAAGAACATTGCCTAACTCATTCTATGATGCCAACATTACACTTATACCAAAGCCAAAGAAAGATACCACAAGAAAGGAAAATTACAGACCAATTTCCCTAATGAACCTAGATGGTAAAATCCTTAACAAAATACTTGCTAATCACATTCAACAACATATCAAAAGTATTATACACCATGACCAAGTGGGTTTCATCAGTTATGCAAAAATGGTTCAATATAAGAAAATCAATCAATGTAATAAACCACATAAACAGATTGAAAGGGAGAAAATCACATGATCTTCTCTATAGATGCAGAAAAAGCATTTGACAAAATACATCTTCCTTTCCTGATAAAAACACTGCAAAAGATAGGAACAGAAATAAACTTTCTGAGCATGATAAAGGGTATATAGGGAAAACCTAAAGCTAACATCATCTTCAATGGTGAAATCTTAAAAGCCTTCCCTCTGAGATCAGAAACAAGACAAGGATGCCCACTAGAACCACCCTATTTAACATTCTTAGAAGTACTTGCTCAAGCACTGAGGTAAGAAAAATATATAAAATGCATCCAAATTGGAAAAGAAGAAGATAAAATTTTATTATTTGTATATGACATGATCTTATACATAGAAAGCCCTGAGAAATCTACAAGAAAGTTTCTAGAACTCATAAAGGAGTTCAGTAACATCTCAGGCTATAAGATCAATGCTCAATATTCAATAGCATTTCTGTACACCAGTAACAAGCAATCTGAGGAGGAAATCAAGAAAAAAGATCATTTACAATAGTAACTAAAAAAAATCAAATACATAGGAATAAATTTACTAAAGATGCAAAGGACTTATATATAGAAAACTACACAGCACTGTTAAAGGAAATCAAAGAAGACTTAAATAAATGGAAGAATATTCCCTGCTCATGGATTGGAAGACTAAACATCATCAAGATACCTATCCTACCCAAACTAATCTACAGATTTACTGCAATCCCAATAAAAATCAACACTGAATTTTTCAGGAACTGGAAAAACTAACTACAAAATATATTTGGAAGGGTAAGAGGCACTGAATCACCAAAGACGTATTGAAAAAGAGAAATGAAGTTGGAATTATCACACTACCTGACTTTAAAACTTACTGCAAAGCTATGTTTTTTGACAGTGGTCAAAACTGCATGGTATTGGCAAAATGATAGACATACTGATCAATGGAACTGAATTGAGAGTTCTGATATAAATCCGTGCATATGCAGTCATCTGATATTTCACAAGGCTACGAAGCCAAATTAGTTGGGAGAGATTGGCCTCTTCAAAAAAGTGATGCTTGAAGAACTGGATATCCACATCCAAAAGAATGAGAGAGGAACACCATCTCACACCTTATACGAAAATCAAGATGGACCAAAGATCTAAATATAAGAGCCAAAATCATAAAGACCTTGGAAGATATGGTAGGGAAGCATCTACATTTCCTTGAAATAGCAAATTGTTTCATGAACTTCATACCCAAAGTATGAGCAGCAAAAGAAAAAATAGATAAATGGGATCTCCTCAAAATTAAAAACTTCTGCACCTCAAAGGATGTTATTAAGAAAATAGAAAAGGCAGCCTACCCAATGGGAGAAAATATTTGGCAGCCATATATCTGATAGGAGCCTAATATCTGGCATATATAAAAATTCCTACACTTCAAAGATAAAAAGACAAAGAACCCATTTTAAAAATGGGCAAATTTAAAAATGGTTTAAAGAAGTGTCTGAAAAGACTCTTCTCCAAGGAAGAAATACAAATGGCTAAAAAGCACATGTAAAAATGCTCGACATCACTATTAGGGAAATGCAAATCAAAATTATAATGAGATACCACCTTACACCCATTACAATGGTGGCTATTTAAAAAGAAGCAAACTATAAGTGTTGGAGAGGATGCGGAGGAATGAAAACCCTCATCCAATGCTGGTGGGGTTGTGGAATGGTCCAGCCACTGTGGAGGACAGTTTGGCAGTTCCTCAACAACTAACAGTATATCCTCTGTATGATCCAGTGTTTCCACTGCTGGGTATATACCCAGAATTGAAACAAAGACACGAACAGATATATTCACACCAGTGTTCATAGCGGCATTGTTCTCTATTGCCAAAAGTTGGAATCAACCCTGGTGCCCATCAACAGAAGAATGGATAACCAAAATGTGGTACATACATAAAATGGACAATTACTCAGCTGTAAGAAGGAATAAAGTGCAAATACATGGAGTGACATGGATGAATCTTGAAGACCTTATGTTTAGTGAAGCAAGCGAGGCATTGAAGGATGAACAGTACATGACCTCACTGATATGAATTGAGGAATGTTAGCATTCTCTGAGAACCATTTTCTGAAAGATAGATTTACAAGAGAGAGAAAGAGAAGAAAAGGTAGTGAGCCATCACCCTTACGGACATAATCTATGGTAAAGTGATAGAGTATAGTTGCGTATTGAAGCGATAGGACAGGTGGGTAGTGATATTACTGGGTTTATTGGTGCAGGGTCGACAGGTTTGTTGATTAGGAATGGCATGTTAGAATACCCAGGATAGTCGGGGGAGAGATGTGAGAGGGACCATGTGTACACGGGATTTGTGGGTAAGAGATGAAAGTACAGGGTTGGGAATGCTCTTATGACAATATGACAAGGGAGTGTCACTGCTTTAGGATGTTTGTTGGGGGGCATTCGGGGCAGGGTACATCTAGAGCAGGCTTCTAGGGAGTGTGTGACTGTTCATTCTGTCATAATGTGTTGTATCAGTGGGTTGAGACCCACACAATGAGTGGGAAGGAGACGGATCCCCATCTTTGGGAGGACCGATTCACCATGAAACCGACAGGTGGGTGTCTCTTATGAGCAAAGGCGGTTCCTAATATGGAAGGATAAACCAGCAGGTCAAGACCTCTTGTTGCATGTAACTATGAATCTTGTCATCCAATGAGTTAAGCCAGGGGAGTCATCATGTGCCATGAGGGGGATGGGAGGGAGGAACAGAATAGATAAACAGAGGGTATTTAGTGGTCAGGGGAAATGTTTTTCATTACCTTACAGTGATGGACACAGGATATGGTAAATATCATCAAAAATTATTAAATTGTACAGTCTAAAATGTAAACCATACTGTAAACCATTGACAATGCTTAGTAGCTATGTTTCACTGTCTGTATATCAGTTATAACAATGCTACTATCCACATACAAAAAGGTTTTAGTATGGGGTGAGGAAAGGGGGAAGAGGTTGGGTATATAATAGACTTGTGTATTCTGTGTGTGACTTTGTTGTGACCTAAAACTCCTTTGAAAAGTAAATGAAAATTTGGGAGACACTGGTGGGGGGGGGAGAGGGGGAAGGTGCCACAGTACAGACTGGACACCCGATAATGCAGTGATAAAAGGAAAAATATTTTTAAAAATTATTTTTTGGTTTTTTGTTTTTTCCCATTTTTGAATATCCCAATCCTTTAATTTTATTTTATTTTTAGTGTTTTTTAAGTTTCCATATATTATATCTCTTACATTAAACTTATCATTATTATTTCACTTTCCTATTAATTGTATTTGGCTATTATATGGGCTTCATCTTTAAAGAAGCTTTGGATCACAGAAGGATTACAATGGGGGTGGAAGAGGATCATTGGTGGGGGGTGTCAGGGATGAGGTTTCATGGGAGGAAATTCACCTGAACATATATAAAAGATATATAAAATTCTTCAAATAATCAAGGGGTTGGGCATGGTCACAGTTGGTGGAGAATCCCTCAATAAGTGAGAGAATACTGAATTCCCAGCCTGGAGAGCCCTGCTACATTCCCCAAGGGAGCAGCAACAGTCCCCGAAGTGCAGGGGTCATGTCTGGGTAAGGAGGATGAGCTACTGATGGGTTCTTGTTATTGATGACTAGCCTTATGAGTCTCTGCTCTTGAAATTAAAACTTAGCCTATTGTTATGGGGTGCCTAAGGGTTGCCACCAGAGAGCATCCTTGTTGCTCAAATGTGGCCTCTCTCTAAGCCAAACTCAGCCTATGAATGCATTACCTTCCTCCCAGCGTGGGACTTCACTCCCGGGGATGAGGCTCCCTGGCAATGAGGCATTGCTATCAAGTGCCAAATGGCAATACAACTTGAAAAAGACCTTGAATAAAAGGGGGAAAGGTAAAGACTAATAAGTTCATATGTCTAAGAGACTTCAAAGTGAGTTGGGAGGTCACCCCAGAGGTAATGCTTATGCACACCTCAGTAGGATCTCATAGAATATGAAAGTAGATATCATCCCAATAGAGGGTCTCCTGAGGGCTCTGGAGACACCCAAGTCCTATATCAGTGGGGATACCTCCAGAGATTGATGCCTTATCAGTGGGCTATACTTTGGAATCTGTTCTCATGAGAGTGACAGAGTTGGACTCAAATAAGTCCTCCCTGAACATGGTTCACCAGTCCCTTCTATTCAAACCCATATGTGGTGCTCAATTTTGTAGGTGTAATTCCAGAGACTGGAGCCTTTGGCCTGCCCATGTGCCAGCGGGGCCTGGAATCTCAGTGGAGCTGCAACTCCTACTCTACAGCTCAATGGACTCACCCAAGACTCCTAGTGTGGAGATGATGATGGACAATGGCCATACCAGGGAATGGAGAGAGTCTGCAGCTGCAAGCAGCATAATCACATCCATCTTATCCATGAGATATAGTGCCCCTCTCACTTGGAGGTGGAGTGGACATCACCATCCCAGACTCCTCAGGATTGGGGGAAGAGCTATGGACTAGAGTGGACTTCCTGGTATGTTTTTGTAGACATATTGTGATTCAAGAAGTGGAAGAAATTACAACATCCATGTGAAGCCAGTGGCCACTGGATGCTTTGGAGGCAAGGAGAGGGAAAAGCAGTTGTAATACAGGGGCTTTTTTGGGACTTGGGAATTATCCTGAGTCATATTACAATGACAGACATAGGCCCTTTTACATCAGCATATAACATGCAGAACTGTGTGGGAGAGTGTGGTCTACAATGTGAACTATGGTCCATGCTTAGTGGCAAAGCCCCAGTATGTGTATATCCATTTCAGGTGATGTGCCACACCAATGAAAGATGTTTATGTGGGAGGTTGTGGGAAGTGTGGGAGGTGAGAAAAATGGGATTCCTTATAATTTTTGTGTAACATTCATGTAATGTAAGCATATTTTAAAAAATTATGATTAGGGCTTTGATTGGGCCATGTCAGCAAGGCATTGTGTTCCCACCCTTGGTGGATCGGGACTCACAGATAAAAGACATGGCAAAGGACTGAGTTGGAGTTCTGATGCTGAGATTTTGAGCTGGTGCCCTGGGAAGTAAGCACACAGAGGGACTTGGTCATGAGGAAAGACAAAATGCCCCAGGAAGAGAAAAAAGCTGTTCACCTGATAATCTACAGCTGGCCTTGTGGACATAGCAGAGGAGCTGGGACCAGAGAGAAGCAAACCCTGCAAAGAGAAGGAACCCAGGAAGCCTGAACCCTCACAGATGTCAGCAGCCATTTTGCTTTAAAATGTGGCAATAGACTTTGGGGATGGAAGTAACATATGCTTTATGGCCTGGTAACAAAAAGCTTCTACCCCAAATAAATACCCTTTATAAAAGCCAACAGATTTCTGGTATTTTGCATCAGCACTCCTTTGGCTAACTAATACAATGGGAATCATCCCTGCATCCTTCAAATCCTTGATGGTGACACTGATCTCTGCAATTCCTCCAGGAATCCAGTATCACAATTTTAAAAATGATTGATAGATTTTTATTAACATTCAAAAGTCTACATCATACTAGTAAAATAATTGTTTCTCTAATGACTAATTACATAAAAACTATCTTTGGCCTATAAGAGTTTGATGCATATCTTAAAGACAGTATCAGCTTGCTGGGATCATTAAGGTAAAAACTGATAATGAGAAACTGTAATTTATAAAACATTCTCCGATGATCTTTTCCAAAGAGTAATCCCTCTGAAATTAAAACAGAAAACAAAACTTATGTTTATACCTACTTTTACCTATAAATCACAATACACATAAATCTCATTTGAAATTTTATGGTTTTGATATTACTTTTTCAAAGGTTCTCAACAGAAATTCAAAGCTCATGCAGACCCTTAGGATTTTGGAACAAAAGCCTTATATCTTCTGCAGATAAATAATCTCCTTTTGAGAAAGAGCTTTTGGCCTGTTACTGGGCCTTAGTATTCCTGAATGTTTAACCATGGGCCACCAAGTTACCATGACATCTGAGCTGTCTTTCATCAGCTCAGTATTGTCTGACCCACCAAACCATAAAGTTGGGCATGAACAGCTACACTCCATCATAAAGTGGAAATGGTATATATGAGATAGGGCTCAAGCAATTCCTGAAGGCACAAATAAGTTACATGAGGAAGTGGCCCATAGAACCATGGTCAGCACTGTGGCCAAGTTACCTTCTATTTCCCAGCCCACAGTTGTGGCCTTTTGGGAAGTTCCTTACAATTAGTTGACAGAGGAAAAGAAAACTTGAGCCTGCTTTACAGATGGTTCTGTATGATATGCAGGTACCACCCAAAAGTGGAGAGCTGCAGAACTGCAGCCACTTTCTGGGACATCCCTGAAGGAAAATGGTGAAGGCAAATCCTCCCAGTGGGCAGAACTTTGAGCAGTGTACCTGGTTTTTCATTTTTGTTGGAAGGAGAAAAGGTCAGAGGAGAATTTGTACACATTAATAAAGTGGCCATGGTGGCAGGGATGGAGATTATGCATGGGCTCAGCAACCTGGAATTTGTGTCATCAAGGCTGACTTGGCTACAGCCAATGCTGAGTGCCCAATCTGCCAGCAGCAGACACCCACACACAGCCCCTGATGTGACACCATTCCCGAAGGTGATCACCCTGCTACCTCATAGCAGGTTGATTACATAGGACCATTTCCATCATGAAAGGGGCATTGATTTTTTCTAACTGGAATAGACATATCTTTTGGAGATGGGTTTGTCTTTTCTGCACACAATGCTTCTTCCAAAACTACCATCTGTGGACTTAACAAATGTCTTATTCACCACTATGGTATTCCACACACCATTGCTTCTGCTCAAGGAACCCACTTCACAGCAAATGATGTGCAAGACTGGGTACAATGCAAATGTTCTTCCTGTCCTGATTTTGTGATAATCAGAGTAGGCTAAAGATTCAGTATATAAGAAACCATGCATGTGACCCCAGACCTAGTTTTTCTCCCAAGCTCTGGTTTTTAGAATGCTGGTGATAAACAAAACCTGATTTATTATATGATCATCCTGTAAGGGAAATGACTGCAACTCTAGTTAACTTTGGTCAACCTTAAGAGATATAGCAGGGGGATGGATTTGGCTCAAATGGTTGGGCATCTTTCTGCCATATGGAGGGAC
Source organism: Cabassous unicinctus (assembly GCA_029593785.1). NCBI lineage: Eukaryota > Metazoa > Chordata > Mammalia > Cingulata > Chlamyphoridae > Cabassous > Cabassous unicinctus. Next base: position 6,247 of record JAQZBX010026638.1, on the reverse strand, counting down.
CGGGGTTTGACCCCCAGGATCTCACAGAAAAATTTAAGGAAAGAAAAATAAAGAAGTCATGCAGGCCACCAGACCCTGTGCACAGGTGCAACATCAGGCCCCACAAGCAGGTGAGCCCCCCGGAACCCATGCATGGGTGAGCTGCCAGTCCCCACGAACAGTTGTGCCATCAAGCCAAATGTGTGGGTATGCCACCAAACCCCATGAGTGGGTGAGCCCCACCAGGCCATATGCTGGGTGCACCACCAGGTCCCATGAGCTGGTGAGCCATCAGGCCCCATTTGAGGTTGTGCCACCAGGCCTCATGAGTGGTGAGAACCCAGGCCCTATAGACGGGTATACCACCAGACCCTGCATGTGGGTGTGACACCAGGACCCACAAGTGGGTGCACCATCAGGACCCATGCATGGGTGTGCAGCCAGGCCCCATGAGCCATGCAGCAAGATGATGATGTAATAGAAAAGTGACATAAAGGAAAGTAAAAATGAAATGTGCTGAAAAACCAGGAACTAAGGTAGCACAGGTGGTAGGACACCTCTCTCCCACATTGGAGGTCCAAGGATTGGATCCCAGTGAAGACAGGAGGAGAAAAATGAGAAGAGAGGGCAGGAAATGGACACAGAGAGTTGCCCAGTGGATCAACACAAAAACAACCAAAATGGGGGGCGGGGTGTAAAAAATGGATAAAAATAAATAAATAAATAAATCCTTAAAAAAGTATAGGGGAGTAAGATATGAACTATAGTTAGTAGTAATACTTTGACAATGCTCTTTCATCATTTATTAACAAATGTTTTGCAACAATGCAAATTATTTGTGGTGGAGTGATGTGTGGGAGCCCTGTATAATGTTATGAATGTTTGTTTTCTAAGTTCACAATGTTTATTGAACACTTGTTTGTGTAAGTTCATGTATTAAAAATATACTTCTATAAATTGTTTTTAAAGAAAAGAGTGGGTACATGCTCATGGAGTTCACCAGTCTTGCTACGTTTCCCATCATCCTGAAGCAGGGAGATTGATGGAATAGTGGAATGACCTTTTGAAGATTCAATTTTCATGCCAACAAGGTGGCAGTATCCTGCAGGGCTGGGGCAATGTTCTCCAGGATTCTGTGTATGTTCTAAATCAGCATCACCACTATGGTGCTGTTTCTCCCAAAGCCAGGATTCATGGGTCCAGGAATTGAGGAGTGGAAATGGGAGAGGTGTCACTCACTATTACCCCGAGTGATTCACTAGGAAAATTTTTCCTTCCTTTTCCTGCAAACTTAAGCTCTGCTGGTCTACAAGTTTTAGTTCCAAAAGGAGGAGTGCTTGCACCAGGGAACACAACAATAATTCCATTGAATTGGAAGTTAAGATTGCCCCCTGGCCACTTTGGGCCCCTCATACTTCTAAATCAAAAGGCAAAGAAAGGATTTACTGTACTGATGGGCGATTGATCCTATCAAGGGGAAATAAGACTGTACCTACACAATGGTGGTAAAGAAGAGATTGCCTGGAATGCAGGAGATCCCCCAGGGTGTCTCTTAATACTACCATGTCCTGTGATTAAAGCCAAAGGAAAATTGCAATGATCCAATCCAGACAGGATTAACAATGGCCCAGAATCTTCAGGAATGAAAGTTTGGGTTACTCCACCAGGCAAAGAACTACTGCCAGTTGGGGTGCTTTCTGAGGTAAAGGGAACATGGAATGGGTAGTGGAAGAAGGTAGTGATAAATATGAACTTCAGCCATGTGGCCAGTTACAGGGAATGAGGACTGCAATGGTCATGAATATTTCTTCCTTGTTTAGTTATGAGTATGCTTGTATATGTACATGAAATGAATATCTTTGTTTCCTTCCTTAACCTTTCACCTTATCATATGACATAAGTTGTGTTAGTTTCATGCCATAGTACTTAAGGATGTCATGTTTAAGAGTGAACATTATCTAAGGACTTGTACCCTATTCTGGAGGTATTCAGTGCATTTCCAGTTGTTCACAGGATAGTTGAATATTTGTTAGGCAGATATATACATACATACATACATACATATATATATATGTTATTGTTTATATTTAGAGACTAAGTATGGTTTAAGGTAATGTGTATGCCTGCCAAGTTGACAAGGGGTGTAATGTCATGGTTAGGCTAATGTGTACAATTCAACCAAATAATGTTGCCCAGTTTTGTAAAGGAACCACTGAGCTAATTGTAATACAAGGGCATTTCATGGAGTGTAATCATCAGTGAGTTGATTGCACAGATAGCTGATTACATCTACAATCTATTGAGGAGTTTGCTGGTGCTGATGCTGGTGTTTATGGTAGAGACCACAAGCTTAGTGGATGGGACAATGGTGTGTTTTTGAGGTCCCTGGGCAGCAAGACCATTCACAGATCACTTCTATCTGCACCTATGACAGCAGGGGCTTCCAGCCATGAGAAAGCCCAAGGAGGGAAGAGACCCCAGATTGTCACCAGAGAGACTTTCAAAGAAAGAGAAACCCTCATTCTGAAAGGGTGAATGACAAGTGACCCAGACCTATACTCCTTGAGAGCCACAGTTGTCCTATGGACAGAACTGAGGATAGACTGGGCCCTGGCCACAGTTTTGAAAGAGGGATGGCCAGCAGGTTGTGTGAGGTGACCACCTGGGGAAGGGAGGCTGCAGGGTCTTGGACCTGTGAATGCAGGGGTGGATGATAGAGACAACTGCACAGAGAATCAGCTTTTAAATCACTTCTGGGAAAAGCAGGGTTGAGAGTTTCCCTCACTCTCTGGTCTGTGGGTGCTTTCACCATGAAGAAGCTCAAATCCATTACCCAACACTCACCCATCACTGTGGACTAAGCCATACCATGTGCTGGACATTCTAGGAGCCTCCTTGAGATTAGTGAATGATCTAGTAGAGGTGATAAAGAGGTGCAAGTTGGAGTATGACAAATACACAAAGTGTTTCTGAACACATGATGAAAGGGAAGGAGAGCCCCCTGAGCCCCTGAAGGAAGTCTCAGGAAGAACCATGGCAGGATCCCTGAAAATAGGTGGGGCACTCTAGGGAGCTCATCCAAGGGGTGGCAGGACACTCAGGAGGCAGAATCCAGGGTCCCAATCCTAGATCTGCCTCCTCCTGACTGCATGTCTTCTTGCAAATTACTTACCCTCTATGTCCTTCAGTTTCTTCAACTTCAAATACCATACACCTCAGAGAATTTTCCTGGGAGCTAAATGAGTTATCACAACTCAGCCCTGGGAAGGGTGCTCCTGCATGTCTTCAAAGCATTTGTCACTAGGCTGCATGGTAATGGGGTGGGGGTTCTGGAGGAGTTTGGAGGGTAAATGGTGGATGGATGGGCATCCCCTCCTACCATTCTGCTCAAGAGCCTTCAACAAGAGTCCAGATGGTAGATGGACGGTATCTGGGTCTGCAACTTGAGGGAGTGCCTGGGTGGTACTGATCCTGCAAGCTCAATCCTGGGCCACTGCTTCCCAACTCCCCACCTGGAGTGTACAGGACAGATCCCAGAGTCACCAACTTTCACATAAGCATGGAATATTTCTGAGTCATCTGCTAATCAAGGTTATTGCTGGGCCACCTGCCATGCCTGATATCAGCTCAGGCAACAGGTAGGGCTCAGGATTGAGAAACCAAACTACAAGCTACTTAGAATAGAATATATGGGAAGCTGCAGTGAAATCTCATTAGAGGAAGACTTATTGAATGTGGCACACAGAACCAAACCATGCAGGCATAGACTTATAAATGTAAATGCATTAAAATTAAAAGCATCTGTATGAGGAGTGGCTGTAGCTCAGTGGTTGAACACCTGCTTCACATGTATTAGGTCCCAGGTTCAATCCCTTGTACCTTCTAAAAAAAGTATCTGAAAAACAAAACAAACAAAGCCACAAACAAAATGTAAAGCCAATTCACAGAAGGAAAAGATACTTGCAGTGCTCATGTTGATTCTAGGATAAGTCCCCAGAATATACTATCACTTTTGTAAATCACTGGCTAACACTTAGCAGCATAGCATGGGACAGATGGCCAGAAGAGGCATCAAAGGGAATAGATCAACATGGATGAAGGATGTGCATGGGTAGCACACAGGAAGGAAATGGAATGGTCAAAAAGCCAGAGAAGACACAGAGTCTCATGGATAAAAAGGAAAATCAAAATAAATACAACAAATAGGTTATCAAAAATTAATAGATATGGAGAGGAGGGGCAAAATGGTGGCAGAGTAAGGAGCTCCAAGAGTCAGCTGCTCCTATAGTGCAGTTAGTAATCATCCAGAGCTATCTAAATCACCTGTTTAAGGGAAGAGAATTGGATCTCCCATTGGTTCCATAGAAATTTATTTTTCTATAAGTAGTTGAACCAAATTTTTAAAGTACGATATTTTTATATGGAGGATAGGATCTGCTATAGTTTCATAGGCTGCTCAAAGTGGATATGATTAAATGGGTTGACTTAAAGCATGGGAATTTATTAGCTTACAGTCTGAGGCCAGAAAAGTGTCCAAATAAAGGCATCATCAAGGGGATGCTTTCTTCCCAAAGACTGGTTCCTGGCAAACCTTGGCTCCTTTGTCACATGGTAAGGCAAATGGTGGCTTCTTCTGGTCTCACCCTTCTCTTCCGGGTTTCATTGCTTTTAGCGTCTCATGTCCATGACTTTCTCCTCTCTCTCTCTCTGTCTGTTTCTCTTCATTCCTTTAGAGAGGATTCCTGTAAAAGGATTAAGACCCATTTTGATTGAGGAGAGTCACACCTTACCTGAAGTAGCCTCATCAAAAGGTCTTATCTACTTACAATGGGTTCACACCCAAATGGATGAATGAAATTTAAGATGTTACAGCTTTCAGAACTCTGGGGTATATACAAATTCAAGGAAACACAGGATCATAATGTGTGTTTTATTATTCTCTACACTTTTCAATGTCTTGAATAATATAAACAATATGACATTAATCTCCACATGTGTGATCAGAGTTTTTGGAGACAAGGAGAGAAGGAAAGGTGATGAGGCAGACATAAAGGGTCTATACCCAAGAATTTCCCAGGATGAAGAATGACTCATTGTCCATAAAGGGTCTAGAATGACAAGTAAAAATGCATCCACATAAGGAAGCATCACGTGAAACTGCACATGTGTTCTCTGAGAGAGTGAGAGGAGCCTGAGAACTCCAATGAAATTTGCTCACAAGGAAGCAAGGCCACTCCCCAAATGTCTTCCACTTCTAAAGACCTTAGTGTCAGGGAAGTGCAAGAAGAAAGGATTCATTCTTTAAGGCTAAATCTGTGTGAGGGATTTCAGATCCCACATATAGAACAACAGAATGACATAGAAATGGTGATTGACTATGAAGACTGATACATGACTACTACAAAACTAATATATAAATGTATAGCATAATAGACATAGCTGGAAGCCAAATTAGCAGTGTGGAGGAAAGTTGTGGGAAAATCTCAGTAATACGGATAAGAGATAAAGCCAAACAAATTAGGGCAATTATAGAAAAGACATTTGGCAACAGGACAAATCCACCTTACATAAGACAGTTGGGTATCTCTGAAGAAGAGAACATTTAAATGAAATGGACAACTTGTTTCACAGATGAGACACTGAAATTTTCCTTGAAAGGAAAGAGCTGTGTCTTCACAGGACCCATGGTATTACATGGAAACTTAAGCTGGTGGAGAGGGGGGTTGGATGTTCCAGGTTGCCTCGGTCAAGTGTCTCAGCTCTGTAGAGAAAGAAGTACTTGTTCAAGCTTCCATGACAGAAACAAAGTCACACAGGATTTGGGTGAAGGTGAGGCTGGCCTCCAGTCCTGCACAGCAATGCCAGCATAGACAATCTCATTCTCTCTTTATCTTCTGTGAGGTCCAGGAGACATAAATATATGTTTAACTGAAAAATAGAATATATCTCACTACTGTATTTTTATACAAATGTATTTGTCAATCTCAGCAGAAAGGTATTGCTAAACCTGTCTATCTTCACCTTCCCAAACAAATACCATTCTATCTGTCAGCTTTCTAGTCTTCCATCTTCATATAAGAGAAGGAAGACAGCTGGTAGGAGGTTCTTCTGATTGATACTGGTGATAGATCATTTCTGTTTTGTGAAAAGCTGAATGGGTTTAAAATTTTTTCTTTAATGTTTTCTTGATTGAATTCTTTATAATAAGTCTCTGTCAATTTCAGAAGAAAATAAGTTAATATAGGAAGGAAGACAAAGTGGGAGGAGG